>JABUQX010131363.1:0-17500 GCA_015478945.1 Trachelipus rathkii | reverse complement strand
CCCACATGATAAAACAGTTTTGGTTTTTAAACTCTTTATCTCAGTCAATTATATTAAGCAAGTCTCGAAATTTGGTAAAATCGTCATTTCGGAAATCTAAGATATTTTTCCTAATTAATTTGCAATTTGGGCCCAGATATCACATTCATGTTAAATCTAATTATATTATGGTCACTAATTCCTAAATTCTCCTCAACTCTAACCTCATCCACCATACTTTCATCATTAGCTATTATTAAATCTAACTAACAGTGCTGTGTGTCTTGTAGATTCATGGACCACCTGGCCCAAAATGTTGTCTAGTATACACTTTATAAATGCAGAACTTCAATGGTCTATATTAGACAAAGAATCCCACTTAATGCCAGAAAGATTAGAATCACCCATTATGCAATACTTTTTCTTTTATTGTGGCATGCTACTCGATTTCTTTCAACATCCGTGTCTAATTTTGACTCTGGTCAGGAAGGTTTTATAAAAAATGTCCCTATTCTGTATGATATTTAATGCATAAGGATATCTACCCACACAGATTCAACATCACGATTAGTTTTAATGTCAATCATTAACACAGGTTGAATATTGCTTTTAACATAAAGCGCCATACAACCACCTTTTTCCTTTACGTAGGTATAAATAAAATGAATATCCGTCTATTTCATTCATATTCCTGAAAATAATCTCTGTACCATTAACCTATGCTTCAGTTATGCAAATTATGTCTGAATTCTCCTTTATGGCATAATAATTAGCTCATCTCTTTTCTATTGCTAAGGCTTGAGCACTTTGTGTAGAAGCATTTGATATTGGAAGTCTAGCACCGAATTACATTTGCTTCATGTCTGTCACTCTCTTATAATGTAGAGCTAAAAATGAGTACTGAGAGCTCATAGTTATATATGTTTTAGATGTCCCAAACACCATGTACAAGATTACCATTAATCTACGATGTATCACTATATATCAATATTAACAGATTTGTAGCCCATCACTTTCCTAAACCTTTACCTAGTTTTTAAACTAGAAAGTACCCAAAATGGCACTGCAAAAAGCCTCAACACTTTACTGATTTCCAAGTGAGACTCTGTCTTCTGCAAAGAGATCTCTATCCAGAAAATCGCTCCACAAATCCAAAAAACCTAATGTTTACTGAAATACATAATTTCTTAACCCATTCATTTACACCTAAAGTCCTGCTTCCCCATTCCTTTGACCTGCACCTAACCTAGGTAAAATCCCAGAAATCATGCACCTTCTTTCACTAGCTTTCATTTTCTGAATTAACTTCCTATAATCTGCTATTAATTCTTCTGTCCTCCTATATCCTATATCATTTGTACGCACATGCACTATCACATTTGAATCAATATTTGTATTCTCAATCTCTCTATCTATCCTATCCACAATATTATTCGCTACCGTGGCTCAGCCGCTACCGTGGCCCAAACGGTAGAGCGACGGAGTCACATGGCAAGGTCGCGGGTTCGGATCGTAGGTGAAAATACCTAGGAGAAGTTCCTTTCTTGAATAGGGCTATGCCCGGTAGGTGTGAACTTTTATAAAAAAAAAAAAAAAACCTGAATAATATACTCTCATTCGTTTCCTTCAATCCGTATTTTGAAAAGTCGTATCATATAGTCTCTAATTAGCAATGCCTCAGCCTCATAATATATAGTAATTATTATATATGATATTATATATATATAATATATATATATATATATAATAATATAATATATAATATATATATATATATATTTATATATTTATAATATTAATATATTATCAGGCTTGGCTCAATACTTGTACGTTAAGAATTTTTTGGGTATTTACTTGCATATCTAACCCAGTGTACTTGCACCTTTCTGTACTTGAAAATTTGCAAAGAACTTGCAAGTACTTTTGGCATTACCTCCTTTGGAGGTAAGTCCATATATATATTTTTTTATCATTTTCCTACTATTATTTATTATTTCTTATATATGTATTCAAAAATTAAAATTTCCATTTACGAATATAAAGCATGTTCATTTATATAATACTATATATATAATATATATATATATTATATATATATATATATATTATATAGATATATATATACTTATATAATATATATATACATATATATATATACACAATAATACTTTTGTACACAGTTCATGAATAATATATATATATATATATATATATATATATATATATATTATAAGATATGTATTATATATATAATATTTATTATTATATACATAAAATAAATATTTTAATATTTTTTATTATGTATTCTTTATGTTTTAATACTGTTGTATAAGAAATATTTTATAATATATAATTTACTATAGTTATATCTATGTATAAATTTTTTGGTAGTTTTTAATATATATTTTTTTTTTTTTTTTTTTTTTTTTTTTTTTTTTTTTTTTTTTTTTTTTTTTTTTTATATAATATAATATATATATATATATATATAATTATATATATATATATATATATATATATATATATATATATATATATATAATATATTATATATATAGTAGATATTATAATTTGAGGTGAGATGCTGATTAATTGATCTCGAAGTTGTGTAACAAAGCCCTTTATGAAGGGTATGTTTCCGAGGGATGGAGAGAACAACAATAGTACCCTTATATAAGGGTAAGGGGGATAACGGAACTGTAGGTATATATAGGGAAGTTTAGTTATTGAGTGTGTGTGGGAAGATATATACTTGGATTTTGGTCGAAAAGAGTGCGTCGAGTGCTGAAGGACTGATGGTGAAGAACAAGGTGCGCTTAGAGGTGGTAGAGGATGTTCAAATCTTTTGAATTGAAAAAAATGATTGGAAATGAGGGAGGAGAAGATAATTGATATTAGGTTTTATGGGGATTTGCCAACAGGATGATAGGTATCACCGGTTGATGCTGTTTGAAGCTATTAGTAATCTTTATGTCCTGCGCGCACGCCACGCTGAATGAACAAAAGTATGTAGGACGTAGTGAGTGTGGGCGTAAGAAATAAATAGGAATCGAAGTGTTGGTTTACATATTAATAGCGGAGTGAGGCACGGATGTGTTATGTCTCCTTGGTTATTCAATTTGTATATAGAATGGGGTTATGAAAGAATTAGAGGTGGGAGAGGTGGCAGGAGATGGTGTTAGAATGATGGAGAATGGAAGGGAGTGGATTGGTTCCCTACATTTATTATAATGAGGTTGAATTTGGTTTATTGTGGGGCGACATCTTGAAGAGAGTTTGATGATTGGTAAGAGATTTGTAGGGTGTGTGAAAGAGGGGATTTGAAAAGTAAACGTAGATAAAAGTAAGGTTAATGGTTGTGAGTGAGGACGAGTCGCTCGGTGTGAAGTTATACTAGGGTATGGATGAGCAGCTGGAACCAGGTCTGAGTTATAAATGTTATGATATATGTTAGATTGAAACGGAAAACGCATGATGCAAGTTAGTAGAAATGTTGGAATCAGCAGGAAGGCCTGGGCTGTTGCACATTAATCCTTGGGATTGTAAAGGCAGTAAGTCCTTGAGTGCGCTAGGGTCTTACATTAGGGTATGTTTTACCAGTGTAAATGTATAAGTAGTGAGACTATGGTCTTGAATAAAAGGTATAGATCTAAAAGTACAATGTGTTCAAATGATACAATTCTAGCGGAAGTGTTCGGTGGGTGAGGAGAATGCTAATTATGAGGAAGTTGAAGTATTAAGATTGTGGTTTGGGGTCGTGAAGAAGATTAACCGGTTAACATGAGAAGAATAATGAAAATAAATGCGGAGGTTTGGATCATGTGGAAAGAGTGGATGATAATCGGTTGGTTAAACGTGCATGGACATAAGTGAGGTGGAATGTAGGTGGATCGGCCCGGTAATGGAAGACCGTGAGAGAAAAATAGTGGATTGAGTCCGGTTTATAAGAAGGAAGGCTGCCATAACTGGGCATCGTGAATCAGCGGGGTTTTTTGTGAGGGACCTATGGTCTGTAGCCGCCTGGGTCAGGGATGAAAACCCCACATTGATGAGATTGCCATAGTGGACGCAGTCTCGTCACTGGTTCTGTGAAGTCTTCTAGGGTGGAATTTTCTTGACTTGCGACGTATATATCACTACAAGTTTAAAGGCGGCTTCAATGCTGGGCTTTCTTTTCGACTTGCTTCATATTTCTTCTACTACTCTTTCTGTTGCTCTGTGACATGCTAGCGCACTCTTCCACACCCACGTTCTTGCGGAGGAGAAGTGGTTTTGGTGAGCGACGATGCCTGATGATATGTATAGCGATATTTATTTACTAATACTATCATCCTATACTATATCACCGTATAGTTCTCTTCTACTTTTAGTAATCTTTATATAAATAAATACGATGATATTATATATAATAATGTTAATATAGTCAGCTATATTAATTACTATTATATATATATAATATATAATATATACACATATATATAGTATATATAATATAATATATATATTTATAATAATATATTATTATAATATATTAATACTTATTAATTATTATATAATTTATTATATATTAATTATATAGTAATGTATATATATATTAATTAATATATATTAATATAAAGATAAATATAAAAAAAAGTATATAATAATATATATCTATATATACGTTATATATGCAATTTTCAGTAAAAAGTATTTATTATTGTACAGCAATGCTACTACATACCATATGGTATCATTGTAATAGCTTGTTGAGCTCTGTTGAAAAAAAGAAATTTTAAAAAAATAAATTACTCAGAATAGTTACTTCTTTATTACCCCATTATTGTATACATTGTGTCTAGATTTTTTTTTATTTGACTTTAGTGGTAAACTTTTGGTACTAATATATGTTATCTTTTTTGACCTCTAAGCCGTGATGTATATTTATATTTTATCATCTTGAATATATATGTATATTATATATTCTATTATTTTTATATTATTAATATATTTAATATTATATATAATTATTAATACTATATTATTATTATTATAATATACTTATATATATAGATATTATATAATCAGTTATATATATATATCTCAGTGGCTCGATAGCGTTACCACCTGCATTTCTTATTCAGTGCGCTGTTTATGCAGCTGAGCAGATGAGATATAAAATAAATCAATTCTTTTTTCAAATTTTCATTATTATTTTCATTTTACCTTATATAGTTTATTCTGTGATGATTATATATTTGCATTATATCCTATTACCGTACGTATTTATTTACATAATATCATCATATTAGTACTGGCTTATTAGCCATCATTCACTTCCCTTTATACCCTCTATATGCATATATAATATAAAATAGCGAAAGATATAATTCGTCTTCACTAGGTATATAATATATAATAGATAATATATAATTATAATATTTATATATATAATTATTATATATATATTATATAATTTATTAAATGGCGGCTTGAAAAGCGGTGAATTCTTCTACTCATCTTATATAATTAAAGTGTAACGATTAAATTTATTAACCCATTGCCCACGAATTCGTAAATTGTCGGAATCAATGGCACACTCTAACAACGCATATTAATTATGTTTTAGAACTGGTTCAACATCTCTAGCACAAATTGCGCCAAGAAATGCATCTATAGTGAATTACCACATTGCTCAAGGATTCTAATCTATTAGGATTGCGCTTGAAAGCCCTCTCTTGAGCGCTAATTCTACACTCTCATATTAAAGCAATTAGGCAACTCACGTGTTAAAAATTGTCGTTTGCAATCTTCGGCCACACCCCTGACCACTCCTATGTTAGAAAGAGATATATATATAAGATTAATTGATAACATATTAAAATTAAGTAATAATAGGAATGTAGACCTCAGGTGAAAAAATATCAATAATAAAAATTTTACTCTTTTTTACAAAAATAAGTCAATTAAAGTTCCACATTATAGTTTGTAAGAGAAAATATCATATCATTATATCATAGTTGGAACTGATCTTCAACTTTTGATGTAGGATTGAATGAAGACAAGACGTTATTGCGAATGGTTCGAAATGTGACTTTGTCTGGTTCCAAAAATTGTTTATTCTCTTCGGTTTTTCCATCGAAAGAAAAAATGCTTTTTTGTGTGAATTAGATAGATTGAGACATCCATACGATTGTGAAACCATATCTTAACACATTATTTCTGATAATCGATTATTTTGAAATCTCTGACTTTTTTCTATATCCGTTACAATTATTATAAGACCTTTATTGAATCCATTGATTATGGCATTGCTCCTTATTTTGCATGCGTATATTTTGTTTTTATGATTTTATTACTGCCTCTGCCTATTTTAACTGGCTGATCTAATGAATTTAAAATATGGAATTTAAGACTTGATCTTCAAATCGTCTTTCTATAACACTCTCTATTCGGTCCTCGTTCTTCTTTCCATATCTTACTCTCTCCCTCTTTCTATCATCTCTACTCATCTCTCTCGCTTCTTCAAAGTCTATATCTTTAATGATAAATAATTATCAACATTAAATATAAAATATATAATAATTAATATATATAATATATATATATATATTAATATATACTTATATAATATATATATCATGTAGAAAATAGTATATATATATTTATATATACTTATTAATATATATATATAATTATATATATATATATTATATATATTAATAACTTGTTGATATAGACGTTTACCCCATCAATAATAAGGCTGTAGAAGAAAGTTACATCGATATGTGGTATATATTATTAGTATATTATGGATCATCTTTTTTTATATTAGTCTGTCAACCCACCATCATCGGGCTAGTACGTATCATACGATTCGAGATGCCTGACAGCGTAAGTCTTGGTGCTACACCTAGTTTCATCTCGCGTACCTCCTCTCTCGTGAGAGACTTGGCTTCAAGTTGAAGTGAGCATGACCAAATATTCTACAATGGTGAAAGCACAGGAATATGAAGGAATTCCCAAGGAACAGAGGTGGCAGGAAGAAGGAAAGCACCGCAGCGACTAGCCTGATTACCAAGACCACACAAAACTCTGGGCGAGACATAGCACCCTTGTGTACGAGGGCTCGTAAACGGTTTGGTGGTACACGGTGGAAGTTCCCTCGGAGCACCTGCCCACTGTGTCTCATATAAGAAAAATTGTTAAAGTACCAACATGGCGCGCAAAGATAGAGGGTGCAAATGAACTGAAAGGACAGGAACAGTTTATAAGGCCTTTTGGCTTTTGACTCGACCTGTTCCCCAAATAGCGGGTAAACCAGAGCCCCAAGATTCGAGGAACCAGTACTCCATACAAGCGGCGGATGAGACCCTTGTATAGCTGAGTAAACTGAGAAGAGGAAAAAAAGTCTCGAGGTCTAAACAGAACTCCCAGTTTCTTGGAGGCCACCCTAGCAACCGTTGTTATGTGAGGTTTCCAGGACAGTTTTTTGTTTATGTTGGCCAAGGTGTTGTATATGTCAACAGGAGAACGATCGAGAACCAGTCGAAAGAATTATAAAAGTTTAGAAGTGTTTTAGAGGGAGATTGTAGAAGTTGGGTTTTAAAAGAAATTGAAGATTCACAAGGTTGAGACGACCCCAATGCGGAAATTTCTATCCAGATCAGCTTAGAATAGATCGGAAGATTAAGACCGAGATGCAATTCTAGAAGTCAAGAAGGAGCAGCAATTTAAAATGGATTTGAAGAGTAAAAGCGTCGAGTCATCGGACATAAGAGTGGATTGAGTTAGATGTGCATTGGAAAGATCAATTAGATGAAAATGTAAGATAAGTAGGAGTAAGGACCGAACCCTGAGGAACACCACGTTTTGACAGAAAATAGAAAAGTTCGCTCCTCCATCCGCTCCCACCACAGTCCGGTATACTTTGTCAGCGTCATGATTAGCTATAAGTGGGTATGTCTTCATCAGCTACGCAAAGAGAGTAGTGAGAGGTAATGCCAATATGAAGGATAGTTTGTCGAGCAATGCTGTAGTAACGAATGACCTGTGCCCTGGGCAAATGGCTTTGGATATGTCGTAGCCGACAACAACGGTTAGAGCCTCACCCACGTACTTCGTGAAAACTGGGAATCCATAACGTTAAAGTAGGAAAGTATCGGTTCGCCGACACAAGACGTTGAACGCGCTCGGAAAGCGACCGTATCTGGTGATCGGAAACAAGAGGAATGCGATGTATTCACAGGTGGACCATGAACGATCAAGTGAGTAGCTTGCAAGGAAGTGTTTCTCAACTAGATCTTCATGGAGTAGATAACTATACAGTTGTGATAGCTAAATTAGGCGTGTGTGTGTAGTTCTCTCAAGAGCGGCTTCCTTTTTTCTGAATAGGTTAGACACATGTGCGTTCGCTTCTTCTAATTCTCAACTCTGAGGGAACAGCTGGCTCGACTAATTTTACGAAATATTAGTGAAGTTGTGAGGAGTAGATATCGGAGGAGGAGCAAGAAGTCGGCATGTGCGCATATGGAGATTCCCTACAAGAAAACTCGGGGGGAAAGCAAATGGGCCATCCTGACTCCACCTCCACCGCTTCCTAGAGCTTTGAGCTCGGTGTTGTAGATGCTTGCAGTCGTAGAGGGCCGTGATCACTCCACTGAGCATTGTAATCAATAGTTATGGCAATTAGGAGCATTGCTAGAAGAGGATTAATGGAGGGGTCGAATTACAGACATCGTGTCGCTAGTGTAGTAGAGATAATGGAGGAGGCGGACCGATTACCTTCGTTGTGAGAATCATGTTTTAGAAGCCACACATAGACCATTCTATTTCGACATAATGATGGGGTAATAGAAGAAGATAGATTTACTGAAACTCTTGAGTAGTATGTCTGCTTCTGGAATCAGACCCGATCCCAGATAATGAATTCTGCTTCGAATATAGTAGTAGCATCTCCAATCAGAGTATAGATCCACTTTCGCGATTCAATGTTTTCAAGCTCCTGACTGCTCGGTTTCTCGACGCTGTGAGAATACTCTAGAATTCGTTATGGAAAATCAAATATGCATACTGACGATATTCATAGCAGATGAAAAATTAGCGAGAGTGAGAGAAGAGCGAACAGTCAAGCGAAATTTTGTAAATCTTCCACGATACGCGACTTCTTCTTTAGCCTGGCAGATGGCCACAGAGAAACCATGCCCTCAGATCCAAGACCGTGGAATTTATTGAGTTGATGAGAAAGGATTTCGGCAGTCCAGAGGAGATGAGGATATCTTGCTCATCCCGGCAATCGATTACATGCTCCACCTGTAGTGCAGAACGCCAAAGCATCATCATGAGTTCTCAACAGCGACTCATTCTACCGATATGTCTCAGCGTGAGATCAACGCCAAACTAGCCCCCAATCAGCCTCGATTCAAGCTTGCCTCTTATTATCTCTGTACCAGACAAAAAACGTCAAGTAGGGTCAAGAGAGTGGTGCGTATTGTGAAGACTCTCTGTAATTAAGAGATATTAAATAAAACCTATAGAGTCTTATGAATTTTTACCAACTAAGGATGGGAAAATGGATGTATTCTATTCGAAGATAGGACTAGTGAGATTTTTATATGAAACAATGACATTGTTAGGCTCTAGTATGTAGATATTCAAGAATTTGTTATGGATAGATATTATATGTTGTTAGAATTGTACTTAGTTGTTGGAATAAGAAATACAGTTTGCCCACTCTTCCTCGTAATCTACTATTGTAAAAGAATATAAATTCATATCATTGGCAATTCGTTGCTGAGACATTGTAGCTGTCCCAAGGGTTTCTCGAGTTAGCTGCGGTGCAGGTTTAAAACTATCTTATTAAGGGCTCTGAAATTATCTCTTGCAAGGTATATTGCTGCATATAGATACCTCTCATAATGCTCAACGTGTGAAGGAATGCAATTTTATCGATTATCTTAATTGCATAAGCATAGATGGTAGTACTCAGAGTAGCCACCTCTAGTCTTAGAATAAGTGGAGGCCATGTATTCTATAATAAGAATTTCATAGGATTCATCTTGAGTGAAGGCTTCTTGCGGTGCGGAGCAGTGGAGCGCAAAGTTGAATTGTGATAAGTAAACAAGTCGTTGTAAGGTTCTGCACCTCGTAGCGACGTTCTAAAAAATATAAAGTTGTTCAGCACTCGCTCACGCTGGAATATCAAGAGGAGATCTGGCTTCGACTCGTCTGCTGCTCCTATACGACACAACTAGTATAGGTGGTGAATATCGGAGCACTCGAATTCATGTAGACATCGCCTGGTAATGTGCGTCAGTGTTTTCGGAGACTAGAGAATACATACAATTCTGCTCAGACAAGTCAGTGTATGCCTATGGGTCACTATTCCATTCTAAGTTCTCTCTCATCAAGTGTTGCGTTTAAAGAGTTCAAGCATAAGTATAGTATAATATGCTGAAACAATAGTTTCTCAGTCGGCGTTTCTGTTATATTTCTCTCAAATCTATAGTGCAGTATTCTGCACAGGGTTATTAGGGGCCCCTATAGTCTAGATAAAGAAGATCTTACGATATATTTCGAGAGAGTTGGCAGATGCTATAGAGCCAATCTAAAGCTCGCGATTTTCTAGGAGATTTTTCGATGTGGTTATACGTTACTAGACGATGCTAGGCCTGGAGTGAATTTGTTGAGTAAGGAAGTGGGTAATAAAGCGCTTTAGTTATATATATTAGCTTCTAAAGTAGGTGGTTAGTCTGCATTTTTGTCATTGACCGGATGTTAATTACATTAGTTATCTCGAAGATATACGCAGATTCCTTATCCATGAAGCATATAGTAGTATTTATAATCAGTTGATTAAAGGTCACGCTCTGAGAAGTCACAGATTGAGAATTATTCATAAGGTGAGCGTTGAAATCGGCATCGGAGTGAGTTGATGGACCAGGGACTAGATGGCAAGTGTTATTATGTATTTATAATACAATTACAAGAAAAAGTGTAATAATAAGCACAACATCTTCAATAATAATTATATAATGATACAATTGCTTTGTTGCCAGATTCTGTTTATTAATGAGTATATTTATCTCTCTCTGTGAATGTGAATTTTAATTTGACTCGTCATACAGGGTAGTACTGTTAATACTAAGTATAGTATTATGTATATTGAGATAAAGTATATAGTATAATAAATAATTCATATAACACTATATAATCGAGTATAAATATCTATATTTAACATAATCAGTATTGAGGTATAGATAATGGTAGTATCTAAATATATATAAAGAATTAAGAAATATGACAACTCCAAAAATTGTTGGTGTGTGTGACCTATAATCTCAGATGGCCTCTAGACTCTCATAGTCTCTGAATCACGAATTATTCTGAGCATAAATATTACATTAGTACGTGCTGTGCGACATCGTAGTTCGCGGGTGCAGGGTGTTTCCCGTAAGCTGATACTAATTAATAAGTGCGACTTTCGGAAAGATAGTTGGGAGTCCGCGGAACTGGTGTAGCGATGACTGCCTGGAAGATGGCCACGGGCGCTCGCGCGAGCTGATTATATGATAGTTAGTGTAGCGGATTAGCAGGATAATATAATATTATTATTGAAATATAGTAAATGATAATCTAAATATAGTGTTATATATATATATTATTAGTATTATATAATAAAATATATATTATTATAATATATATATTTATACTATATATTATATATATATATATAATATTTATTATATATATATACGGTTATATATAATATATTGATGTTATATATTATATTAGGTATTCTACAACAACAGCGTGGAACAATTATAATTATAGTTTTGCTACCATATTTATATCATATATATTATATATATGTGATTATTGTACTTACATTATTAGTTATTATAATACGTGTTCAGTGATTTATATTAAATTCGATTGGCAGTTGTTATCTCATTTATTTATTTATCTTATACTATATGATAGTACCTGAATATATATTACTGAATATATTAATATATAGTAGTAACGGAATATTTTTATACGATACAGAAAGAATATATATCTAGCTATTTTAAAATTTTTTGTATAATTTAAAACTTATAAATAAAATTGTATCGATAGCTGATCGGTCTTTCTGAAATCGTATTCGTGCTGTGATGGTGCCTGTGTAGTATGTCAATTGTAGGAATGAGCAAAAGCAAAAACGTAATGCCTGACTTTAATAGTGTTAGCAATCCCGTAGGCCGTTTTCGATGGACGTGATAATACTATACGAACATATTTGTACGTGATTAGTTAACTCGAGGAGCGTTCCGGTAGATCGTCAGTCAAAGACTCTAATGCCGTAAAATAACCATATGACAGAGGGGTATCCACAGATTAGTGAATTGTGAAGATAGTTAGTAATTAGGACTCTAGATCATTATAAGTACTGGATACTTTATTCGATAGTACATACCATTCTTTTTATGCGGATATATACGTATATATTATGAATAATCATGTTGAGCACATATTCAACGAATTTGCCGTTGTCAAGATTCTTGAAGCTAATAACACATAGTATGAGAAGCGATTTATAGATAGCGTTTCTTATTGCTTTATATAGAACTCAAACATCGACAAGTCAACAAAATATCATTCCACAACTTCATCGGCACAATATTTTTCAATATGGTTATGATGAATTCATTGTTTACCGTTAGTATATATATATGAATCTACTGGAGATTAGCAGTAAGTTATCGTCTCGCAGTGTGAATAATATCTCGAACAGAATTCTACTGCGGTACCGTAAATAATAGCGGTAAGTACTGACAGACATATCGTAAATATTATCCTCATGTTTGTGATACGTTTATTTTTTTCGACATTTTATTTGATTTTTCACATAACGTAATTCTTACCTATCAGTCAATAACTCATTACGAATTTGTATAGAAGTTTTGATTGTGGGAGATTTTGAAGCAGTTAGGGAGGCAGGCGCAAACGTCAGAGCAAGTGGCATGAACAACAATTGGTTTCTCACCATGATAACGCGTCGGCTCAGCACATCACTTTTGCTATTCGACAATTCCTAACTTCAAATATTAGTAGTGATCTTCCCGCGCACAACACACACCCTAATCGCCTGTCCTGGCCCTTGTGGACTCATAAAGAACGAGCGGTTTTCTCCTAGAGATTAACACCCAACAAATGAGAGATATACCGCGAAGATGTTGAGAGTTTGCGTCGGGAGTGTATGAAACACTGATGTGAAGGAGATGACTAAGGAGGAATCTGCTAGAGGCAGTTCCTTAACGCACTCCAACATTTGAGAACTTGCATTTGATGCATTTAATCATGGAAAAATCATTTGTACTCGAGCTGTGTGAGGAGATAGAACAAAGGTAACGGTTTACTTCGAAGGGAATTTAGACGGTGGAAACTAGGACCTAATGTAGGCAGGTTTTGCTTTTAGTCATATTTACCAAAACTTTTAGAGGGTAGGATCTCAGAATGAGGTAATGAGATAGATCATCAGGTAGGAGATAATGAAATGGAGCACTTGAGTGGTCTGAGGGATTATGGAAAGGTAGTAGTGGGAGATATTTATACACATAAAACTTAATAGGTATAAGTTAATGTTTAGTAAATAATATGTGTTCCTAGTGCTCGTAGTACTGATATGGGTATGTGAACATGGTAGGGTAGTTGAAATGCTTAAATTTTATTAGAGTCTCAAGAAAGAAGCTCTTTTATGTAGTGTGTACGAAATGAAGGGTTGAGTAGCAGTAAATGTGTGTATTATGTTAGCAAAAGTACATATAGGAATAGGTAGTGATATAGAGAAGATTAGTGATTTTAGGTAAATAAAATGGTATTTGTAGTGAGAAGAGCGGAGTAATATAGGATAGTTATAGATTAGTTTGGTGACACTGGATAGTAAATAATGTATATTAGGATAATACTGTAGTGTTTGATGAATTCGATGTTTCAATGAGAAGCTTTACTGCAATTTAAAATTATGGAAAAACCGACCAAGTTAATGTGTGTTGAGACTGTGAAAACATTAGATACAGGACGGAATCGCAGGGAAATGTGGTTGATATCTCGAGTATAGAAGGTGATGGGATGGAATAAAGGAAATGCTGAGGTAGGCAGAGAGAAAGAGATGCGATTTAGTCTAATGGCATGAGAGATGCTGGTAGTTGAGTGAGGTCTTTATTAAAGATAACGGTTCGAAAGAGCAGTAGATTCAATGGAGGAGGTGAGGTGGGGCAGAAAATTGATTAAGAGCAAGAGGATAATAGATGATAGGGTACGTGAATCGTTTTCGCCATCTTACTCTCTCCGCTAACTCTTTACAGCAGCAGGTAAATTATGTAGTTAAATGCCATTATTTTTGACAAAATAGATCTAAATCTACTTACTGACATATTCGCAATTTCATCTTCATCAACTCAGTCAAGAAGTGAAGTGAGATTAAATTATCCAAAGAATATCTTCAAATACTATATTTATAAATTATCCATATTTGCCGATGGTTCTTCCTTCTCTTTAATAACTATTTTTATTTATCCTTTATAAGTAGGTAGGGGTGAGGTAGGGAATCCCTCCTCTATGTTTACGTGTGATGTATTGAAAAGTCTTTTAAAATGAAATTGATGTTGTGTTTAAACTGTGGTGAGTTAGATGTATCCATAAGGAGAAGATATTCAACTAGCTAGAGTGTAACGATTATCTTCTCTTCTTAAGAGTGAAGGAGAAAGTGAGGATGAGGCAAGCTAGACTATGTAATGTATATGGATATACGGAGGTAATTGCATACTCACTAAAAACGAAGACCGAAGAACTCGAAAGACGTAATAAGGGTAATAATAAAAATAAAAGAAAAAAATTCAACATAAAAAGCGAAAAAAAAACTATAAAAAATAAAAAATAAATCAAGAATAAATTTGTTAATAAATGAAAATCTATTTTTGATTCTTTTATAACGCTAAACTTATAAAGTAATTAAACTATAGTAATGCCTGTTATATATTACGTTAAATTCATATTAATCTTTATTATATATCATATAATATATATTAATTAATAGATATATAATATATATATATTATTTATATATAATATATTATTATATTAATTAGATATATTATATTATATCTATTAATATATATATATATTATATATATATATATATATATATATTATATATATATTATATATATATAGAATTAATATTATAATATATTCATAGTATTATCTAATAAGTATATAAGTAAGTAGAATGCTTGAGGGTTAGAACGCGTGCTGGTGTAGATAATGGTAAAGAATATTAGTTACTCATAAACTTTAGAGAATATAGTAGAGCCGAATGTGATACCAATCGAAGTCAGCACATGTGTTCTATGTTATGGTCTGTATGTGTTAGTGCCAATAAGAATATTTCTTATCTTTTAGTTAATTATTGTACTAATAACTATATCTCACATTTTTTTAAATTTACTACCAATTAATCTTTTTAAAGCAAAAATAATTCGTGATAATTCTCACCACAGCTGTTTTCCATTCGCTTTTATTTATGGTGTATCACTACTCTCGACATAAATTTTGAAGTTTACGGATATTCTCTTATAGTTATTATGAATAATTAGTATACATTGACTACAATTTAATGGTATTAAAAATTATACATCATTATTTTATTATTCAATAAATCTATTACCCGACCCTCTTTCACGTATTAAGTACTTCATTAAAGAATTTATTTAGGGATCAAGTACATTTAATTACTTTGAGCTATTTATATGATTCATAAATTATTTATGTGCTAAAAATTCTATTTTAATTATTATTAAATACGATAATTTTAACTTTTTTGATTATATAATTATCATGCCATAAAGTTTAATAAATTACGTACGAAAAGGAGAGAGAGAGTGAAGAGAGCAGAGAGAGAGATATATAGCTGAGAGATAGTGAATAGGAGAGAGAGAGAGAGAGATAGATGATAGAGAGAGAGAGAGAGAGTAGTAAAGAGCAAAGCAAGATTTTATATTTAGTACTGCATAGTTTATGTGCTCGTAAATATAAATTACTTAATATTGCAAGATTTTTATTAAATTTTAAAAAATATATTTATATTATATATAATTATATAATGTGCAAAAGTTGGGAAAAATAATGAGTATTATTATTAATCTCTAATTCTTTATATATATATAGTATATATTATATATATATATATATATTAATATAATATATAATATTTAATAATATAATTATATATATATATAGTATATATAGTATATCTCTATATGTGTATTATGTATATATATATTATATATATATAATATATATAGTTATTCATATATATATATATATATATATATATATATATTAAGTATATATATAATATATAGTATATATATTATATACAGTATATGATATATTATATATATATATATATATATTATATTATATTATTAATATTATTATATATATATTAATACTACTATATATATATATATTATATATATATTATAATATATATATTTATATATATATTTATATATATATATTATATATATATATATGATATATCTTATATATTTATATTATATATATATATTATTATATTAATATTATATATATATATTGATATAATATTATATTATAGATATATATATATATATATATATAATTATTATAATATTATATATATATGATATATTTATTATAATATATATATATATTATATATAATATATAATAATATATATATATATATATATAATATATATAATATATATATTATAGTATATATATATATATATATATATTATATAATATATGATACATAATTTATATATTTATTTAATTATATATTTGTATCTATTTTATAATTGTATATAAGTAGTAGCAGTAAAAGTAAGTTATCAGTAAGTGTCTTGTTAGTAGTATGTAGTTATAGGTATAATTGATATATTATATATATTAATAGTAATAGTTAATAATATAGGATTTTACTATGCAGTTTTTTGACTCACAACATAGTATCAATATATATTTATATATATATATAGTTTAGGGAATTTAGATAATAGATAGTAAGAGATAGTAATAGATAAGATAGATAGATTATAAGATTAGATAGATATTATAAAAGATAGATATATAATTAGTAGCGGGGCGGCTCGTCGTATTACTATATATATAGCGTGGTTAGTCAATATATAGAATTTCACCACATCAACAATGTATTATATATATATATATAATTATATATATATATATATATAGTATATATAATATAGTATATATATATATTATAATTATTAATTAAAATATATTTATTATATATATATTTATATATATTATTTGGTGATTAATATAAAAAAGATAAATTAAGCGATGAAGCCGGAAAATCTATTCGAGGGGTGAATCGAATTGTTTAGGGTCTGAATCATGTGCTCGTGTGTTCTTTTATTTAAAAGAAAATCGCTCATCCGTATTTTTATAGATTTATGATTGCGAACTTCGCTCTGCTGCCTTTTTTT
>JABUQX010131362.1:0-15000 GCA_015478945.1 Trachelipus rathkii | reverse complement strand
CGTTTAAGGAGAGTATAGTTCAGAGGGATTGGAGGAGAGAAGTAATAGTACAATTAGTTAGGGGAAGGGGACATGGGGAACTGTAGAACTATAGAAAAGTTAGTTTATTGAGTAGGGAAGATATATGCTGGTAGTTATGTTTAAAGAGTACGTCGAGTGACTAAGGAACTGGATTAGTGAAGAATAAGGTGCATTTAGAAGTGATGGAGGATGTGTAAATCAAAGTTTTACATTGAAAAGAAAGAGTGAGAAAATGAGGGAGAAGAAGAATAAATTGTATTTAGGTTTTATGGATTTACAACAGGCGTATGATAGGATTAATAGGGAAGCTCTGTGGTAGGTGTTAGTGATATATGGTGTTGGTAGCAGCCTTCTGAATGAAATCAAAAGTATGTATGTATGACGATAAGCCTGTGTAAGAATAAATGTTGAAAGTGATTTGTTAAATATAAATAGCGCAGTGAGGTCGGAATGTGTTATGTCTCCTTGGTTATTCAATTTGTAAATGGAAGTGATTATGAAAAAAATTTAAAGTAGCGGTGTCAAGGGAAGGTTTAGAATGATGGAGAATGGAGGGTGCTTTACTAATTATATGGGGATAATTTGGTTTTGTGTGGCGAATCTGAAGAGAATTTGAAAGTATTGGTAGAGGGGTTTGAAAATAAATGTAGAAAAGAGTAAGGTTATGGTGTAAGTGAGGGGATTCCGAGGTGTGAAATTATGTTATATGGTGAGCATTAGGAACAAGTGTATGAGTTTAAATATTTAGGATATATGTGTTGAATGAAAAGGGGACGGGTGATGTAGTCTGGTAGGAAAGTTGTGAATGGTAGGAAGGTGACTGGTGCAATTAAATCCTTGTTGGATGTAAAGGGACTAAGTCATGAGTGCGCTAGAGTTTTTATGTTGCTACCTGTGTTAAATTATAGGTATAAATCTAAGGTACAATGTGTTCAGATGAAAAATCTTAGTGGGGAGTTAGGAGTGAGATAAAATGAGGAATAAACACATTAGGGAGTTGTGTGGTGTGAAATAAGAGAATAAGCGAGAATACTTTGAGATGGTTTGGTCATTTGGAAAGGATCGATGACAGTCGGTTGGTTAATCGGATATATAGTGGTGAGTGTGCTGGGAATCGACCGGCTGGGAGACCGAAGAAAAATTGATCGACTCAGTAAAGGAATATCTGAGGAGAGGAAACTGAGTTTGGCAGAGAAAGAGTCGAGAAGAAAGGAGCATAATAAGAGTGAACAGCGGGGTTTTGTAAGGTTTGTGTGGTTGTGGGCCTGGCCCAGGGGATAAACCCCACATTAACGAGACATAAAAGTGAGGGATTCGTCGTGGTCTCGTAAACCTAGGGTGAATTTTTCTGACCGACGAGTTCTCACTTAAAGGTATAAACGAGACTGTAAGGGGAGGTGGGTTTCTTTTCTGACTTGCTTCATGTTCTTCTACTACTTTTCCGTTTCCGTTATGAGCATGTGACCCCGAATCGGGGGAAATAATGATGATGATGATGATGATGAAGATTATATATATATATACGTAAAGATATTCACATTACAAATATATATAAATATATATATATATATAAATATAAATATATATATATATATATATATATATATATATATATATATATATGTATATATATATATATATATATATATAGTTATATATATATATATATATATATATATATATATATGAGAGAGAGAGAGAGAGAGAGAGAGAGAGAGAGAGAGAGAGAGAGAGAAGAGAGAGAGAGAGAGAGAGAGAGAGAGAGAGAGAGAGAGAGAGAGAGAGAGAGAGGAGAGAGAGAGAGAGAGAGAGAGAGAGAGAGAGAGAGAGAGAGAGAGAGAGAGAGAGAGAGAGAGAGAGAGAGAGAATGTGCTCTAATTTGGAGCCTAAGTAGTTGTAGAATCACATTGTCAAAGATACACACACGCTCACACACCTACACACCTGTTGATATATATATATATATATAAGGCAGGTAAAACAACAGAGTTGTGTTCTTTTATATATATATATATATATGTATATATATATATATATATATATATATATCTGTATATATATATATATATATATATATATATATATATATATATATATATATATATATATATTTATTATTATTATTATTATTATTATTATTATTATTATTGATATTATTACATTATTATATATTATTAATATTAATACTATTACAATATTATTTCCATTACTCATATATTTCCATATCTATATTATACATATATAGCTGAATTGTATATATTATATTATTATTATTATTATTATTATATATTATTATTATTATATTATTATTATTATTACTAACTTCTTTTATTATTATTATACCGCATATTATTATTATTATTATTATTATTATATTATTATTATTATTATTATTATATATATACATATATTTATTTATATATTATTACATATTACATATATATTATTATTATTATTATTATATTATTACATACACAACATTATTACATATCTTTACATCTATATTATCTATTATTAGATATTATTACATTATTACATTACATACATACATACATTATTATTATTATTATTAATATAGCACATTATTACTGATTATTATTATTACAATACACATACAGCCACATATATATTATACATACATATTATATCCGTATATTACATATATACATATTATATTATTATTACATATTATTATTATTATTATAAAGAGATATATTATTATTACATATTATATTATATTATATATTATATAAATATATATATATATATATATATATATATATATATATATATTACATATATATATATATATATATTATTATTATTATTATATTATACATATATATACGTATATTATATATTACATATATAATATATGATATATATATATATATATATATTATACATATATATTATTATAGCATATATATATATATATACATATATACATATATATATTATTCTATAAATCCCTTTTGCGCATGTATAGTTTTTGAACGTCCATGATGTAACATTTCCAAACAGTGGTCCAATAAACAGAGAGGTCCATCTTCGATAATGTATGAATACGTACTGTTTCATGTTACCAATTTGTAATCATTTAAAGAAACGAAACAAGAGAAGAAATTTCAAATTGAATTTCTGCTTTGTTTTGTTAATGGATTTCGATTGAATTTAAATTTATTACATGAAAACATAACACTTATGATGCGTGTTTCAAAATCAAGTTAAGCTTTGATTGTGCTTTCTCATAAAAGGATTCAGGCAAGTCAAGACACTCTCGTAGATATATATGGTTATTATATATATATATATATATATATATATATATATATATATATATATATATATATATATATATATATATATAGTGCCTTTACCCACCGTACCTATCCATCACCTATTAACGGAAACAAAAAATTTTCTTATGAAAGGGATGACGGCTGTCAATTTTTAGAAAACAACTCTTTGAGTAAATCACCACCTACATCAAAAACTTTAGAACACCACTGCACTTAGGGGGGAATCATACCAGGCATTATACTATTCTAACATATACAACAATCGCTTCCTCTTCATTGCCAGATACCCCTATTATTAAGCAAATTCATACCCAATTACCCCAAAGAACGATTTCTGCTTATCCATATAACAACTCTTTCAGGCATGCACCAGAAACATCTCAACCAGAACAAACTTTTTGAAACGGTCAAACACAAGTAATGGTGCCTCCTCCTACCTGGGCACTTCATTATTCCTCCTTTCTGAAAATACACCAAATTTAAATTCTCATCGTACTCCAACCCTTACTGGCAAATGTCCCTCCCAGACGAGACGACAGAAAACTATCTCTTACAAGAATGTGCTCTGATTTAACGAACATTAGAAAAAACTTCGACACATTCTTTAACAGATATCTAGAGCCTGCAAGCAGTGGTGGCGAAATATCTCGAGGTAACACGTTTCTGGTAGGAAGGAAACTGGGGCAACGGAATATATATATATATATATATATATATATATATATATTTAAGAATTTTTATATTATATAGAAGAAATATATATATATATATATATATATATATATATATATAGTATATATATATATATATATATATATATATATATATATATATATATATATATATATTACTGCATTTGTTGAAGCGGTGTTCAAGATGGTGATTTACACAAGTACACTGAGGCTTCTTTTTATAACTACAGATTTTACTTCTTTCAAAATATTTATCCAGATTTATTGATATAAATGCAAATGAAAATATCGTTTTAAATCAAGTTTCTTATATATATATTACAGCGAAGTGATATACATATATATTAGCATATATATATATATATATATATATATATATATATATATATATATATATATTTATATATATATATATATATATATATGTAGGTGATATTTGTTTAAAACTACAATTTTCATCGCTCCAAACTTTTAAAAACTACACAATAGCTAATAGGAAAAGGGAATACCTTTGGTTGAATCCTGGGCAAAACTTTTATTTCCCTGGACACTGTAAAAAATAAAAAAATCATATTTCCAAAACTACAATAGGTAGAGCGAAAAGGAATACATTTTGGAATCCTTGTAAAATTTTACATAGGAAAACAGAAAAAAAAAAAAATAAAAAATAAATATTGGCTATTTTTTCTTTAGGAGCAGGGACAGGCATAAGAGTACAGCAGCAGCAGCAGAAGTAGCAATATATATAGCAGGTGTGCAGGTTATATATATATATATATATATATACATATATATATATATATATATATATATGGTATATATAGTTATATATATATATATGTATATATATAAAGAAGATATATATATAGTATATATATATATATATATATATATATATATATATATATATATATATATAATATATATATATATATATATATATATATATATATTATTTGTAAAGGTATTATAATAACAATGTATGGGGTCTGGAGCTGACGTAAACACAGGGGGACGTTCTCCATACCCCGTAGGGGAGGGGGCGGAGGAACCCCCATGACACCCAAATACCAAAGAGCGGGGTTCCAGAGACCCTCCCCGGAGGGGGGGAATTAGTCCTACCCCCGTAGTTCCCCGGAAGAGGCCGAGAGACCCGACTCCTGCCATTGGTGCGGTATACCCTTGGGGTATTCGTTATCTTTAGTTAAAAAAAAAAAAGCAAAATTTAATAGAAAGTCTATTTATTTTAACGAGTAACCAATAAAAAGGTCTCTAAATAGGCTCTCTAATCATATTACTATAATTATTAACAATAATTTTTTTTATTTTTTTTTACATTTTCTTATCTAAAATTTTTTTACCAGGATTCCAAATGTATTCCTTTCAAAAAAGCTTATTTTTAGTTTTTTTTTTTATATATATATATATATATATATATATATATATATATATATATATATATATATATATATATATATATATATATATATATATATATATATATATATATATATATATATATATATATATATTTTTTTATACATTTTCACACCAAAATGTTACCAGGATTCCAACAATGTATTCATTTTCCGCATTCATTGTAGCCTTTGAGGATATGAGCTGTAGTTTTTAAATCAATTCATCACCATGATATATATTATATATATTATTATATATATATATATATATATATTATATATGTTATATATATATAAGATAGTTATATATATATATATATATATATATATATATATATATATATATATATATATATATATATATATTTATATATATATTAGTGATGTATGGAATGTCAAATTTTCAATATCCACACATGCGGATGTGAACTGGGCGGTTTGACCTTTCACGATCAGCGGACGCGGATGTGATGTTTTCTTAATCTACTGCATAAAGACTATAAAAACTCATATATTATATTATTATTATTATTATATTATATTATATATATATATTATTATATATATATTATATGTATATATATATATATATATATATATAAATTACATATATATATAAATATATGGCGTTACATGTATACATATTATTAGATATCTATATATATTATATATATATATATATATATATATATATATATATTATATATATATATATATATATATATATATTATTATATATATACATATACATATATACATATATACAGTATATATATATATATATATATATATATATACATATATACATATATACATACATATTATTATTACCTTATGTACAAACATATATTATTATTATATATATATATTATTATTATATTATTATTATTATTATATTATTATTGCTATTATTATTATATATATTATTATTACATATTATATATTACATTTATATTACATATTACATATTTAGAGAACAACTCACCTTGACCGTAGCCTGTTTTTACAAATTATATTATTGATATATTAGGATTATTATTATATTATACATATATTATTATTATCTATCTACGCATATTATTATTACATATTAATATTACAGTATTATTAATGGTTTGGAATTAATAGAGTTAATTAAATCACTATTATTATTACATATTAATATTATTATTATTACATTATTACACACATACATATTACACATACACGGCATATTATTATTATTATTATTACATTATTATTATTACATGGCATACACATATTACATACATATACATATTACATACATATGATATAAAATATATATAGTTATTATATTGATATTATTATTATTATTATATTACATACATACATATTGCTACATATTATTATTATTATTATTATTATATTATTATTATTACATTATTATTATTATTAAGAAGATATATTATATTATTATTATTACATTTTTATTATTATTATTATATACTATATATATTATATATATATATAAATATATATATATATTATTATTATATATAGATATATTATTATTATTATTATACATTATATATATATATTATTACATATTATTATTATTACATATTATTATTATATATACATTACATACATATATTATTACATATATATATATATATATATATATATTGTATGTTATATATATATATATATATATATATATATATATATATATATATATATATATAGTATATATATATATATATATATATATATATATATATATATATTTGAATTAATGTAAAGGACCCACTACGGCTCTCAGAAAAGCGGTCACATTGGGTTGAATAAATAACTACATGGGTGGGTGACTTATACATATTTTGAATGTCATAGAAAATATGAATGGCGAAATGGGCATTCGGTCATAAATAAGTGAAAAACTAAAGAAAGCGATGTCCTTACATTATGAATAATCCCAATATTACATAACAAAATCATATATTATATAGAAAGTTCAGCTTCTTGAAGATAAGAAAAATATGAGCCACTGTCAAAGTGGGACAACCTCTTAAAAGGTGCTATGGATTACAAAGCAGGAAAACGATGACGGTGAATGGGTGTTTCCAGTTGGGGACAATCAATGAAGACATGGTGAATAGACTGCGGGGCATGGCGGCGGCAAAACTTGCAGATGGGAGGAGGGTCCTACGACATGCAGTGGCCTTGAGTGACAATTGTATTTCCAACACGGAGGAGCGCAAGCATCACCTCGTGCAAGTGACCTGGTCAGTGAGAGGAAGATCACTCACCAGTGTTCGGCTCTACATCTCCAAGCTTCGCTCCCCTCTGATCACTCGTCCAGCACTCCCACCAACAAGACCGGAAACCCCGTCGGAAAGCAGAAAAGAAATCAATTGATGGGAGACGACCTTACTGAATGGCATTTGAGAGGCACTCGGAACAGCTTCGAAAAGAAGAGGCGGCCATTTTGGCCCCTTGGTCAGTGACTTGCGCTGTCAGACAACCCATCATGAGAGGGGCTCTAAAACAACACGATCTGCCTCCCACAGGGAGTGGAGCTGCCGAAGAAATTGTTGCACAGTGGACACCATTGTGTCTCTAGAAACGGGAATTTTAAGAAACTGTAGTGCTCTGAGCGAATCTGAGAATAAATGACACAGAGTTGGTCTCGGTTAAGGGAATCTGTTATATTGGAGAAAGGGCAAATCTTGTACAGTCGTCAACTCTGCAGGAACATTGAAGCATCTAGGGACTAGGGTGTGGGAAAGTTTGATCGGTCAGGGGAAAGCGTCAGACAGTACCCACCACTGTTCTCCGTTTAGAGCCGTCAGTAAATACTGGAGTAATCCACTGTGAATGCGGAATGAGACCGGAATTATGCCT
The DNA here is from genome assembly GCA_015478945.1 of Trachelipus rathkii. Classification (NCBI taxonomy): domain Eukaryota; kingdom Metazoa; phylum Arthropoda; class Malacostraca; order Isopoda; family Trachelipodidae; genus Trachelipus; species Trachelipus rathkii. Next base: position 6,702 of record JABUQX010131362.1, on the reverse strand, counting down.
TTATTACAGGCAGCAGTGTGGCTAGATCTGGATAGAGATGCCAGAGCCAGACAAATGGTCTGAGGCAGGGGGAAAAAAAAAGGCTTAGGTATATATATAATATTATTATAATATATATATGATTTATTATAATATATCTTATATTATAATATATATATTAATATATTCTTATTATTATATATATATTATATTATATATATATTTTATATATACTATATAACTCTTCGTCATAAGAGACGCCATCACCCTTTTGCGAAAGGACTGGGATGAACGAAAGGATGTTATAACTCTGTTGAAAAATGGCTAGATGTTAGGATTCTGAGTATCTCTCGCAAAATCGGTATTTAGAGCAGACCGTATTGGGATTTGAAAGCGAAGGTAACTTGTGTGCACGTGATGTATTCCCTTCAAAGAGAAGCGGCATCATTCGGCATACAACTCAGGTTCACAGAGGGAACGATCGGAAGTGGACTCAGTAGAGTAAGGATCACCTCGTTATGGATGGGATCAACAGGGGATGTAGTAGTGTTATGGAGGCTTGACCATATACTGCACGGGACTGTCCAGCCTTTCAGATCGAATTTGAGCGATATAAAAGACATAGAAAAGGACCTGCATCAGCACACACAGATTTTGAGCGGAGATGACACAGAAAGGTCAAGCCGCGATGACAAGTCGATTCAGGAGTTAAAATGTTGTGGTCACATGTTAGTTGTCCGTCTAGAATGAGTCAAAATTTGACTTGTGACGTCACAGGAATTAGACCAACCATTATTAAAGTTATGTTCGCCGGGAGGAAAGGGCAGTTCTTCCGATCCTTTATTTCTTAAAAAAGTATTGCGCAGGTTGTGGTGGATGAGAAATGAAGCCATGGGCAGTTTAACCCTATTGTGAAACATTGCTCCATAACTAGCTGAAGTTGCCGTTCAAGAAAAGACAGCCTGGCACCGGCTAAATATAGCGCAAAATCATCAACATAGAGAGAAAATTAACCGTCGCTGGGATAGAAATAACGATGTTATTAAATCCGAGAGCAAATCAGATAGTACACTAGAAACACTACCTGAGAAATGCTTCATCCTCATTAAAGTGGACGTGCAGACCAGAAACACCGACCCATGGATGGATCTATTTGACAAAGCATTAATGAAAGAGGATCTTGTCCTATTGCGACTGAGCGATTTGGGTTTTGAAGGAGAGCCCCAGTTCTTTCACGTTGTGTCATGAGATTTTCAGTCAAAAAGCGCCATCAAAGGAACAATCCCACCAGTTAAGAAGGCTTTCCGGCAGAAATGAGGGGTCCAGTTTTTAACAAGGAATCACGGCGTCGAGATTTTTTAGTGAACCAACTGGAAGCCTGTGAATTAACCTAGCCGACATCCAGACAGTGAAGGCGCTTGAACACATTTGCTCCATTATTTAAAGCTATGGATAGGTCAGGAAATTGTTTATTTGGTTGTTCGCCAATCAGGATCTTTCCAGCCGTTTGGGAATGGGATTTACAAAGGCTAGATACCAAAACAGATGGCAAAAAAGGATCCGATCAGATTCAGACGATCCAGCAAAACCGATAATGCAGAGTGGTGCAATATGAGCGGAGCATAATGTATGAAATATGTATAGGCCAGGACCCTTCTTAGCTTTTCGCCCAGTGCAGTTGATACTTCTGTAGTGTATACAAACAGTTATTGGTACAATCTTCCTTCTTCGTGGTGAAAGTGGCAGCTCAGACGTTAATTCTCAATTTTAAAGGCTTCAGGAAAGAGGAAAGAGCTCGGTTGGTAGCAAAACTATAAGCATATGCCAGTCTGCAACAGCAGAGGAGCGAAAATATCTGTCGAGGTTATATCAGATTATAAGTACTGGGAGGTGCAAAAAGTTGTTGGAGTGCGACGATCGAATTTACTGTTGAATCTTTCCACACTAAATTAATGGAGTTGTGGGTGCAGTCGAAAATAACTATAGTTCAAATATTGTTTACGTGTCTTTGGCAGATTAGTTTGCGAGATCTCGCCGCAGCTGCTTAAAAATAATCATGTTAGGTGGCCGGTTCTATTTTATCATTGCTTGTAGAGTTATCTTCTTCTCTCGTTAGCTTGTGTTGCACTCTCTAGGACAACCAAGGCGTTGCCAAACCGATTACTTGTGGGAGATTGCGGGATGCAAGCTTACCCACTGTTGTGTGACAAATAGCTCGGAAGCAGTGAGAGCGTCATCAATAGTCGGACAACGCTTGATTGAAGAGAGAAGTAGGATAAATTAAATGCGCGCCTAGATAAAAAGAGCGCCAATGCGCTTAGACATAACGGTCAGTGGAGTTGGATAAGATACATTGGCTCGGTACTAGAGTTCATTTAAAGCTCATTGGGTATGATCACTACCATATAGATAATCAAGGTGGGACCAGGTAAGCGATCCATAAGAGAATGCGGAGTTAAAAATAAATTTTTAATTACAGGAAGAAAGCAAAAGGGAGAGAAGGCCTTATAAAAAGCATCCAGTGAAAATGATGTTAGAGATTACACACTTCTCCTGTATATTAAAAATTTTATGCTTTTCTCCCATTATCTTAATGGATCGCATTTACCTTTGGTCCCACCGTGGATCTATTTATATGTAGATCATTACCCCAATTAGCTTTTAAATAGAACTTTACCGAGCAAATGTATTAATCCAACTCAGGACGTTATTCTAAGCGCATTGCGCTCCTTTTTATCAGGCCGCAGTTATCCTTACTTTCTCTCTTTCATAAGCGGCTTTCCGGATATGATGAACGCCTTTCACTGGGCTTCCAGCTATTTGTCCCACAACAGTGGAAGCTTGCTTCCCGCATTCTACACAGGTATCGGTTGGCAACCCCTTGGTTGTCCTAAGAGTTGCACACAGCTAACGAGCAGAGAGAACTCTACAGCAATATAAAAAGACCCGCACCACTCAAACATGATTATTTTTAAGCAGCTGCGGCGAGATCTCGGCAAATTAATCGACAAACACGTAACAATATTTTGAACATAATTTTCGACGCACAACTCCACAGCTCCCATTTAATTTAGGTGGAAAGATTCACAGAGAATTATCTCGTCCTCCACAACTTTTCACCCCCAGTGCTCTATAGATCTGATTAACCGACAAGGAATTTCTGCTAGCCTGCTGCTGTTTGCCGATGCATATGTTATAGTTTTGCTAGCAACGAGCTCTTTCCTCTTTCCTGACAGCCTTTCAAATGAGAATTGACACTGCACTCCCAGACTCTTTCACCATGCGAAGAAGGAAGGATTTACCAATAACCGTTTTTATACACTTACAGAGGTATCAAACTGCCATGGCGAAAAGCAAAGGAAGGTGGTTCTGGCCCATAGACAATTATTTCACTAATTATGCGTCCTCATATTCACCACTCTGCATTATTTTCGTTTTTGCTGGATCTCTGCTTCTGAATCGAAATTCCTTCTTTTCCATTCTGTTGGCCTTAAGCTTTCTGTTATTCCTATTCCCAAAGCTGGGAAAGATCCTGAGTTGAGCGAACAGACAAAAAACAATTTCGCCTGACCTTCATAGCTTTACATTAGTGGCAGCAAATGGTTTCAGCCCCTTCACCCTGTTCTGGAAGTCGCTAGTTTTATTCAAGCTTCCAGTTTTGGTTTCTCGTAAAAATCTTTCGACAGCGGATTCCTGTTAACTGGACCCTCATTTCGCGGGAAGCTAGTTTACTGAGTGGGAATTGGTTCCTTGATGCTTTTATGACCTTGAAAACTCATGACACAACGTGGAAGACTGGGATCTCCTTAAATCCAATCGCTCCAGTCGCAAAGGACAGATCCTTTTTCATTAAAATGCCTTTTGTTCAAAAAAAATTCCATCCAGCTTCGGTGGTTTTCTGTTCTGACACCGCCCACCTTTAATATGCGATGAAAGCATTTCTCAGCGGTAGTGTTCTAAGTGTACTACTATTTCCTCTCGGATTTAATGACATTCGTCTGTTCTATCCCAACGACGAGATCAATTTTTCTCTCTATGTTGCATGATTTCATGCGGATATATAACCGGTGCAGGCTGTTCATTTTTTCTTGAACGCGCACACCTTCAGCAAGCTATTTGAGATTGTTTCAAATAGGTAACCATTCCCATGGCTTCCATTTCTCAATCCACCACAAACCTCGCAATACTTTTAAGAAAAGATTCGAAGACCTGCCACTTTGACGCTCCCGCGAACAACTTTATATCGGTTGTGTCTATTCCTGTGAGCTTCACAAAGTCCCCCCAAATTTTTTCTTGACTCATTGCTAGAATGACAACTTACCATCGTTGGACCAACACATTTAAATCCTGAACTCGACTGTCATCGCGTGCTTGACTTTTGTGTCATCTCGCCTACAAATCTTTGTAGTGCTGGATGCAGGTCCTTTTTATGTCTTTATATATCGGCTCATTCGTCGGAAGCTTGGACAGTCGCAGCGCTCGAGTATATGGTCAAGCCTCCCATACTCTACTGCATCTGATTGGAATTACCATCCATAACGAGGTGATCCTTACCTCTAACTGGAGTCTTTCCGATCGTGTCCCCCTGGTGACCTGAAGATGGCGCCATATGCATGCCGCTTCTCTTGAAGAGGCAAAATACATCATATACACAAGTTATTATCTTCGCTTTCAAATCCAAATACCATCTGCTCTGACACCGATTCTGCAGGAGTACCTCAGAATCCTAATTGCTAGCCATTTTTCAAACAGAGTTTATACATCCTTACCTTACATCCCATCCTTCGGCACGAAAGGTGTGCCGCTTCTTGCTTATGACGAAAGGAGTATATAATATATACTATTATTATTAATACTATATATTATATATATTATATATATTATATATATATATTTATATATATATTATAGATAATATGATATATATATATTAATTAATATTATATATCGATATATAATAACGCTTAGCGGTTTCCCGCTTAGACATTTGTTCTGGGCTCTGGGCATCTCCTATCCAGATCTGTTCACTGCTGCTTATTAGGCATATTCCAGGTCTCATTCAGCAGTTCACAGTGATTTACTCCAGTATTTACTGACGGCCTCTAACACGGAGAACAGTGTGTGGTACGTCTTGACGTCTTTCCTGACCGAAACTTTCCCACACCCGTTCCCCTAATGCTTCAAATTTTCCTGCATGTGAGTTTGACGAACTGTAAAGATTGCCCTTTCTCGAATTATGTTCCTTAACCAAGACCACTCTTGTGTCATTTATTTCAGATTCGCTCAAAGCACTGTGTTTTCTATAAAATTCCCTAATTTAGAGACACAATTGGTGTCCACTGGTGCAACAATTTCCTTCGCACGCTCCACTACCCTGTGGGAGGCAGATCGTGTTGTTTTAGAACCTTTCTATGATGGTTGGGTCTGACAGCGAAGTCCACTGACGAGGTCAAAAATGGCCGCCTCTTCTTCGAGTGTCCGAGTGCCCTTCTCACATGCATTCAGTTAAGGTCGTCTCCAATCAATGATTTCTTTCTGCTTCGAGCGGTTTCCGGTCCTGTTGGTGGGCAGTGCTGGACGAGCGTGATGCAGAGGGGAGCGAGCTTGGGGATGTAGAGCGAACACTGGTGCCGTGGTCTTCCTCTCAACTGACAGGTCGCTGCACGATTGTGATGGCTTGCGCTCCTCCGTGTTGCAAACCATTTCACTCACGGCCGCTAGCCATGTCGTAGGACCCTCTTTTCCCATTGCAATTTTCCGTCACATGGCCCCCGCAGCTCTGTTCACTATGTCTCAATTGATTGTCCCAACTGGACCACAGTCGCCGTCGTAATGTTTTCCGCTTATGTAATGGTAATCTATAGCACTTTTATAGAGGTTGTCCCCTTGACCAGTGAGCTCTATTTTTTATCTTCAAGAAATGAAAGTTCTTTATATATATGATTTTGGTATGAATATTGGGAATTATTTAATAATGTAAGGGAATCCTTTCTTAGTTTTTCATCTTATTTATGACCGAAATGCCCATTTCGCTATCCATATTTTCTATGACATTTTAACTTGTATAAGTCACCCACCCATTGTTAGTTAATATATTCAACCGCAATGTGAACCGCTTTTTGAGAGCCGTAGTGTCGTCTTTACATTAATTCAAATATATTATTTTATATACTATATACATATATATATATATATTTATATATTATATATTATAATATATATCTATAATAAATATATATATATAATATATATATATGAACCTATCAATCTGTATGCAAGGGAGATGAAATCCATCCGCCTCCGGCATCCTGACATCGATCGCGGATGTGAAAAATTAAACATCCGCATTCACATCGCATCAGCGGATATTAAAAATTTGACATCCTATACATCACCATAATATATATATTATAATATATATATATCTTATTTTATTATTATATATATTATATATTATATATATAAATATTATATTAATATATTATTATTAATATTACATTATATTATATAATTAATTATAATATATATATATATATATATATTATATTATTAATATTTTTAGTATATATATTATAATATATATATAATATATATATATATATATATATTGTATATATAAATATATTATATATATATATATATAATTATATATATAATTATATATATATATTATATCATATTATTATATAATATATATATCATATATAATCAAATATATTTTTT
>JABUQX010131361.1:15000-26125 GCA_015478945.1 Trachelipus rathkii | reverse complement strand
GGCAGATGCAAATAATTTATACTCAACAAACATGCACCCTGATATTAAGATTATATATATAATATATATATATATATTTATATAATTATATATAATAATATATATTATTATATATATATATATATATAATAATATATATAAAATATATATATATAATATATAAATATATAATATATATTATATATATTTATAATATATTTAATATTAAATATATACAATATATATTATATAATATATTTATATATATAATATTATATTGATATAATATATATTATATACATATTATAATATATATATATATATATATTATATAAATCATACCCACCTTATTTTCCCCAAGACTGAGAGTGAATGGCAAACATGCACCGAACAGAAAAAGAGAAGAAAGAATATGATGCAGTTGAAAAGCGCGCTTACCACCCCGTTACCTTCTATGGACTTCGTCGCAGCAAGAATAATCAGCCCTAGGCTTCACGGACAACGACGGAAACTCGCTTGGATCTCGTCCAATGTGGGTTCATCCCTTGCCCAGGATTGCCACAACCGTAACCCCTCAAGAGACCCCTCCATTCACTCCTATTTTACACCTCTTTCTTGCCTCTGCCAAACCACATTTCTCTCCTTCAGCATTCCTTTACTGACTCAATCCAGTTTTCTTCGCGTCTCCCAGCCGGCGATCCCAAGACCTACACTAATATCCGCCTTAACCAACCGATCCATCCATCCTTCCACCGATGCCAGACAACCATACTCAACGTACTCTTCATTTATTCTCTCATTTATCCCTTTCTTCACACACCACACCCTAATTACTTCATTTTCAATTTATAATTCTTCTCAACCTAACACACCCCTAAGATTGTTCCATCTGAAGCACATTGTACTTTAGATCATACCTCTTTTCCAGACCATAGTCTCACTACTATACATGAACACAGTACAAACAACCCCCAAGTAGACGACACGCTGCTTCTCAAAGGACAGGCCCTTTACATCCACCAGGAGTTAAGCACCAGACATCTTCCTGCCAATCCGCAACTTAATTCACTCTGTATCATCCGTTCCCTTATCATCCAAAATATTTATCCTAACTATCAACATCTTGACACTCGGTCCGCGCTTCACCCATCCTTAACATAATCTCACACCTAGACTCTCTCACTCACATCATATACAAATTGTAATAAACCAAGGTAGACATAGCACATCCCCTGCCTCCTCGCAATTAATTTAAACAATCCACTTTCGACTGCCAGTTATTTTAAACACGCTTCACTTTCAGTCACATACATACTTTCATGATTCCAATCAAAAGCCTTACACCAACTCCACTTATAATCACATAGCACCTGCCATGGAGCTTCCTATTAATCCTGTCATACCCCAGTTACAAATCCATAAAATCCTTACATTACAATTTATTCTTTCTCCCCATATCTCAATCATTTGTTCAAAATAAGATTGATCCACACATCCCTACCACTTCTAAAGCTACCTTTCCTTCACAATCAGTCCTTCAGCTTCACTCGACAACACCTTTCGACCCCAAAAATACCCAAGCATATATCTTTACTTCCAAAACCCCAATAAACTACTTCCACTATATACCACAGTTACCCTTATTCCCCTTACTCTATATAAGGGTACTTATATTACTGCTCTCCTCCAATCCCTTGGAACTTATACCCTTCATAAACGCTTGTCCGCACAACTTTCCACGATCAACCCAATTATCATCTCGCATCCTTCTATCATTTCACCAAGATAATTTCATCTATACCTGCGATATACCATTCTTCAAACTTTTCATTCTACCCATTACCTCCTCTTACTAATGACCTCAATCCCCAAAATACCATGCCTTCTTGCACCATCAAAACCCAGCAACATTCACATCCACCCTTCATTATTGCCATGTACCGCAGATTTTCGAAGTGTTCACCTCTACACTCCTTCCTCACCTTCCATTCACAGTTACGAATACACTCATCATATTTATTTCTAAGCCAAGATTACCCTTATCCTCATCTTACCTTTCGCGCCTTCCTTCAGAGTGTTTCTATGCCTCTAGTTTAAGTCCCCATTTTCATCCCATTACAACTGTTCAATTACCTCTTTTTCCTCCTACGTATGCACTATTTAGTATCCTTTTTTCCTCCTTAATATTCCATACACCTTTCTTTCGAAACCTCATCATTGGTTTGTAGCACATTCAGCCACGCCTCTTTTTTACTTTTAATCGCTTGCCTCACCTCTTCATTTCACCTATTACTATTGACATATTTGCTTCCTACTTAATTCTCTTGCAGTACTAACAAGTTCTTCCTTCATTTGTATCAAAATTTGCTCAGTTATATCTTCCTCACATTCAACTAACTTATTTGCAGGTGTTCTCACATACCTTCCTTTGTAACCCTCTTCAGTTAATTTTTCACTCCTAATTCACCCCACTTCCTTCCTTTTTCTTTCCACTCCATCTAAACCACCGCTAACAATTTTACTAAAACAGCATAATATTCTGATATTCCCATCTCCAGTTTTTTCGCTGATTTAACATCCATCACATACTTTAACATCTTCTTCTTCACTAATACAAAATCTATCATACTTTTCACTTCGACATCATCTCAACTTACGCCAAATATCGTATACTTATGGATGGATAGTCTTGTGCTTGAAGAATGTATTACTTACGCACATGCCTCTCTCATTACAGAAATCAATCACCTGCTTATCATTCTCATTTTCCCTCTATCCCAAGGGACCTCTTATACCATTCGGTTTTCAATCAACAGTCCAACCATTCAATTATCCAGTACAATTAATCTGAAGCCTTCACTCACCCAGTCCAAAACATTATTCAGATTGTCCCAGCAAGTCTCACTTACCTCATCATTACTCTCAGGTGGACCATATGCTACAACCATACTCACCTTGACCTCCTCAAACTTAAACTTAACCATTGTTATTCTAGTACTTACACAAAAAATATATATTATAGCTCTGTGACACAAATAATTCATGAGAATTGCAACTCCTCTCCCCTCTTATTCCTATCCACACCAGCACACCGACTTCATGCTACACCACTTCCTTTCTTCTTTATTTCAGTCACAGCTAGCAGATAAAATTTACTCTTTCTAAATGCATCCATCACCTCACTCCTCTTCTATTCTCCATTTATTCCTCTAACACTCCAAGTACCAAGACGATTCATAGTTTCGCTGAAAGATACAAGGTTTCTCACGGTTGTCACAACCAGATTCAAGGCATGCATAAAAACTCTTAGGGCGTAAATAAGTGGCAGTGGGTCCTTGGCCCAACTACCATAACCCTGTTAGTTGCATCTCACGATGCGCAGAACGTATGCTATGAAATTTCTTTCTTTCCCATAACAAGCTTTATACGTGGAAGAGAAGAGAGAGAGAGAGAGAGAAGATGAAGAGAGAGAGAGAAGAGAGGAGAGAGGATGAGAGAGAGAGAGTGTCAATGACAATTTCCCAGATTTCTGTTTATATATTATATATATATTATATATATAAATATATATATATAATATATCTATATATATTATAGATAATATATATATAAATATAATATATTATATATATATATTATATATATATATTAATATATATATAATATATAGTATATATTGGTACTGAACCCTGTTCAGCCTAAAATCATGTTTAAAATTTACACTTTATTTACACATATTTTGTATACATTAAAAACTTATATACATTGGAAGTCTGGAACTAGCTTCGCTCCCTTCCGGACCTCTTATCAGTGACCGAATCAATGCTTTTCTTTCACGTGTGATTTACTTTCTTTCCGTTGCATATACTTTGTACAGGTATCTGTTCAATGATTGCATTATTGAACACTACTCGATTTTGTAAATCCCCAGAGCATTGTATAATTGGGATGTTAACATATGCAAAGGGCTTCGGAAACTTTTTCTTGAGATTTATTTATGCTGTTTTTTATGTTACTTTTATTGGATGTAATTGGATGATGGTTTTCTTGTCATGTTGGTACGAGGCAGAGTTTTGTACTTTTCTTTATTAGATCATGTTGTGTGGTATATTTCTATGTATCTGTGTTCGCCGTATATAGTTAAGGCTACAGTTGTGCAAATTTATAAAATTCCTGCACAAACTTACCTTAACTTATATAGCGAACACAGATCACAATAGAAGAATATACCAACACAAGCATGACCTAAATATTAGATAATCAAAAACTCTGCGATTACACAACATCGACAAAGAAAACAATCATCACATTTAATCCCCAATAAAAGTCAACATAATAAACACATAAAAATCTCTAATAAAGAAGAATCCCCGAGCTCTTTTGCATATATAACATCCCCAAATTAAAACCAATGCTCTGGGGATTACAAAATCGATAGTGTACAAAATGCCATCATGAACAGATCACCCTTCTACAAAAGTCTATTCACAACCAATAGAAACAGTAAATCACACGTTAAAAAAAAAAAATATTGAATTGGTCACCTAAAACAGCGGTCTCCAAACTTTTTTGATCGCGTACCCCTAAAACGAAATAATTATAATTGTACCCCATGTATAGGCAATATTAATATAGGTAAATAAATAACATAATATAATTATAAATTAAATTTATATGTATCATAAAGATAATTAATATAAAAAAATTAATATAATATAATATGATATATAATATAATATAATATCAATTATTATAACTATCATTGACAGCCGAAGCTTATAATTAAAGAACCCACCACATTCCGGATCGTCCCAACAATTCTTGAACACACATGACCATTAGTTTCACACTATTCCTCTCTTTATAAATACAACCACCTTCCGCTTCCTATTGGTAATCTGACCACAACCTTATATCGAATTTTAATACTTTCTCTCCAAACAGCTCCATCCTGCCCATGCGTTTTTCTCTAGGCACTTATCGGGGTCTTTCTGGCACTTTGATCGGTCGCTTCTACGCTAACTATAATTGGATGACTGCTTGACTCTATGACGCTTTGCTTCTGCCCAAGGTGGGACTGTATCTTGACGGGCATGAGCAGTTCATTCCTTCTTGGACTATAACTTTCTCTCCTCATAATCTATTTCGATCTGCCTTGTTCTCTCCGCCATTCAAGCTAAGAGACAGCGCCTATCGGAGAGTGGAAAATTTGTTTCCCTATCCACTCTCGCTATATTTCTCACCTCAGCTAATACAATCGGATACTCTTCGAATGAAGCAACGCGGCTTTCATCAACGATGTGCACTAACCTCCTTGTTTCTACCTACTACAAATCTTCTGCGCCTCTAGCCAAAACAATCTCTACAACTTCGTTTAATCATCTTTCCTCCTCTATCTCAATCGGAGGCTCTGTTGGCTAATCTCAAACTGAAAAGCCAATCTCTATCGCCTCCTCATTTTCCTCTAACACCAACCCTGGACGATTCTGAATTCCTCTTCCTCCTCCTCCTTCCCCTCTCAGGTGTCCATGTCCTTCGACTTAGGGATTTTCGATCGGGTGCATGGGCTCTTAAGATCTATGAACGTTAGAAGCGGGTGGCCCAATGGCCATCCTCCCGATTTGATGGAATGGCCCTACCGGCTGACCCCGCCCCTCTGTTCAACTATACTCTCTATGTCTCAATACTAGCAGCACTTTCCCTCCCTCAGTGTGAAACGCCACATTGTCCAACTAGTCGAAAAAAGAAGCCGCTCTGATCCTCTAACTATCGCCCTTAGCTCTCACTTGTATATCTAAAACATTTGAACCCTTCTTAAATCTCACTTCTTAGACCATCTGCAATCTCATTCCCTTCTTTCCGATTCCCAGTACGGCTGTCGGCGTCAGGTTTACTTGCTATACTTTCCATTTAAACCTTTATGTTTTCTCGCCCTTACTAAACTTACGGGAGACTTGCGTCGGTGGCATCCTTGACATATCCAAACCATTACGGCGTATGGCACGCGTCCGCTCTCCAACTCCCTCCTTGGGTTTCACTCCCTCTTTCATTTCTTATATCTAGTCTCTTCAAGTCGCTCATAATCGGTTGTGGTGATGGAGCAGCTTCTCTTTTTAGTCAATATGTGCGTCCCAGTGTCGTTCTTATTCTCCACTTATATTCTTACATTATTCATTAATTATCTGACTACCTGCACATCTTAACCATCGTATCACTCCTATGCCGATGATTCGACCCTATTCTCAACCCTTTCAATTTGCTCCTTCTTACTTCTAGAATGCCTCTTCTTCTAAACTTTCGATTCATTCTCGTACTGAGAATTCCGATCCAATGGGTCGTCTCAACCTTGTGAAATTCGATTCTTTAAAAACTCAATTCTACAAATCTCCCTCTCTAAAACCCCTTCTTAACTTTCCTATATCTTACGACGATTTTCTCGTCTCTCCTGTTGACAATGAACATCCTTGGCCTTAACCATAAACCAAAAAAAAAATGTCTGGAAAACCTCACATCACAATCGGTTGGTAGCCTCAAAGAAACTGGGAGTCTGCTTAGGCTGCGAGACTTTTTCCTCTTTTCAGTTACTCCAGCTATATCAAGGTCTCATCCGCCCTTAGTATGATAACTGTTCTCATTCTGGGATGGGAGCTCAGCTTTTCATTCGCTTTTGACAGTCGAAGTCAAAACTAAAACAGGCTTATATTTAAACTGTTCTGTACTTTCAGTCACTTGACCCTCTATCTTTGCGGCGTAATGTGATCATTATCTCTTTCTATAGGTACCGCAGCGGCAGTGAGAACTTACCACTCGCGTACCACCACCTTTACGACCCCTCGTACCACAGTTTGCTGTGTCTGCGCAAAAGAGTTGTGATAGATCATAGTATCTCCAGTCTATCGCAGCGTGCTCCTTCTTTCCTGCACCTCTATTCTGTGGAATTCTCTTCCATCTCTATGTTTCCTGCTGAATTTAATCTCCCTCACTTTAAAGCAGCGTCAGCTCATCTGCTGTAATTGCGCTGAGGATGAAAATTGGCGGCAACACCCCTCCCTGAATAGGGCTCCCCCCGCAGTGTTGTCAACTGTAAAAAAAAATAAATATATAACTAATATAAATAATTATAATATAATATAAGTATATATATAAATTATATAATATAATAAATTATAATATATAATATTATATAATTATATATAATAAAAAGACACGCAAATGAGAACTTCACACTTCCGTTATTACACAATCGGAAACTTGGAATGATCGTGAACTACTTTGCTTACCCCAGGTATCATTTGGTACCCCGGGTACGCGTACCCCACTTGGGAGCCACTGACCTAAAAAAGAGAGCATCGCGAAATGAGAACGTAAAGCTAGTCCAGGCGAGTCACCAATGTAGTCATAAGTTCTATTAATGATTATGTAAGTTTAATTTAATAAGTATAATTTTCTAAATTATTTGCTAACCAGGGTGCAGAGTAAGACAAATATATAAGTATAATAAGTATAGCGGAATAGAAGCTTACAACTGAAAATGTAGTTATAATAGTAGGTATATATATAATAATAGTATAGTACTAGATTGTAGTGAGTATATATGTATATTATTACCTGTGTTTATGTATAGTATGTATAGTAGTATAATTATATATAGATAATGTATAGTAGATATGTAAATATGAGGATGGTAGTATGAGTCGCCTCTAGAAGAGCCACAATCCATGATCTCAAAATATCTACAACAGGCTGACCGGAAAAGGGAAATACATTGCGGGCTGGGAATGCTGTCCAAGTTTTAGTGCGTAAAATGTAAAAAAAAAAAAGAGAATAAAAAAAAATAAAAAAATTTAAAAAACTGTACGAATCAAAAACTACAATAGCTACAGCCAAAAGAAATACATTTTTTGGATCATTAAACACAAAGGAAAAATGTAAAATAAAATAAGAAAATATAATAAGAGAAATTTTATGCTTAATGAATTATGGGATATTGATTAGAGCCATTTAATACACTTTTATTGTGTACTCGTTAAAATAATTGTAGAGCTTCTATTAAGAATTTTCTTTTTTTGTTGAAACTAAAGAATACGCCAAGGCGTAGTAACCGCACGATTCAGGAAGTCGTGTCTCTCGGCCTTCGAACCTACGGGGTAGGACTAATTCCCCCCCTCCTGGGTAGGGTCTGCCGGAACCTCCGCTCTTTGGTATTTGGTTGTCGCAGGGGTTCCTCCGCCCCTCCCCTAGGGTATTAAGAAGCTCCCCCCTGGGGTTCCCGTCGCTCGGATCCCCCTAAAATTGCCGGGGTTATACCTGTTACAAATGGAATTATAGTATATATTACAGTGTGCCGAGCACCCCCCAAAGAACTTGCCATTTTTGTCAAATTCGTTTTTTTGTTTTTTTGTCACATTTTCCTAACCAAAATTTCTACAAGGGATTCCCAAAAATGATTCAACTGTGGGTGTCTTATACGCTAAATGTCTACCATTAAAAACTACATGCGGTTTTTTGTTTGATTTTTACGATATTACTTACCGTGCAAACTTGATGTAGCACCCCTAGCTCTCATTTCTTCAACAACTAGTGCCGTTATATCGCCATCCTTTCTAAGTTTAGTATAATAACTATCATCATCATCATCATCATCATCTATTAACCCCTGTTCATTCTCATCATTACCATCATCTTCGATATTATTTAACACAAGTTTTAACATAGTATCGAAGTTAACGATTTTCCCCGTTGTTTTATTTAACGTTAATCCCTTAGCTTTTATAATATGATCTATAGTCCCATCTGGTTTTAAAAGTCGAACAGCGTAAGACTTAGGACCCGTGTACACAAAAGCGTCCGCTTGTATACCAGCCCCTATTTCATCCGTTAAGTCCACTAAAAATTTACCTGTAGCAGGATCAGCCTCCCCTGCCCTGGTCAGAAAGATAACACTGTCAGTATCACAATATAAAACTCTTTGGCATAGCTTCTCAAGAAGATTATTAAGGTTTTACCCTCTGGGCGAATGGAGCAGTAGTGAAAGCGCCGAACAGCGATGTTGGTGGATGCATAGTTAGTCCTGTTCAGCGTATTGGTGTATTTTCGACTGAACATATGTTTCTGATTTATCGCAGTAGTGACATCGTTTACTTCTTCATCGGCATTTTAAAAGTGTCCCCATACTTCAGCATCGGTTTGACAGATGATATCTTCGGTGTTAGGTGCCCGTTCAGCTAGTTTCCCCCAAAGAGAATTAAGACATAACTTGGCGATGAAACGAAGAGATGGATTCCCATCTATCTTAGCCCTGTCCAGTTTAACCCCTTCGATTCGTTAAAAGTCTTCAATGAATTGGTCGAACATAGGACTATCGCGACCAGCTTTTCCTGCAGGTAAACCTGACGCCTCTGTCTTTATTTTCAAGGACGTTTCCACACACTCTGTAAACATCCCGATCTTTGAGTCAAAGTTCCAAATTTCATAAAGCTTGGTGATATTGTATCCTTTCTTTAAAGCTAACTCTAGTTCAGGTGTAGTGTAAACACCTCTGAACTCACGTTGTCGTTCAGTATGCTTACATAATATTTCTTGTCCTTTTTCTGCACATGTTCTACACAATGTGAACACTAGTCTTTCCTTATATCTTCCAGGCAAAACAGGTATATAGAGTTTTTGAGGAGGGAGGACCCAGACATTAGCTACTTCGAAATACTTCTTGTTCACTTCTCTACTAAATTCTTCAATGGTGGGTAACTCTGACCCTACCAATTTTGTGGGTACCCCGCTAGGGAAAGCCTGAGTCTTCTGAACCCAAGGGTATAATGATGTGAAATCTAGGTAGTTAAGTTTGGTTTTACCGTCTGTTGGTGGATAATAGTAGACGAATGGTTCAGTTCTACCACCATATAGAGCCTCCTTTATACACAACTTATCATTAGCTACATCATTACCTACCCTGTTGACATAATGACCTAGCCCTTCTTCCTCGACTGGTTCGGGAGTGTTCATGAACCGTACCTTACATTCCTCTTTCATCTTTTTCCATTCGCAACCCCATACCCTAACCACCTCGAAACCCTTAGCTCTATATGCAGCCTCCTGGAGCATAGTTACTCTATACCGATTGAGACTCCCGACATTCCGGTGTTGTTTTCTACCCTCTTCATATGCTTGATGCCCGTGCCATATACACCCATGGAACCAATACACTATTCTTTTCTTTTCAACAGATCCATTAGGATCTTTTTTTTAACTGCATCATCCATAGCTTGCCATTCTCGTTCATTCTTTGTTTTTAAAGTTCATCTACAACTAAATTTTGAGTTTCACAACCCGCAGCCGTTAAATACCCGAGTATTTTGACACAGGAACCTCTGCATATCCGTCAGGGAAAGCTGCTCTGTTCTTCAGTTAGTTTAAATCCTCTCTCTCCACTGATGCGTGCATGTGCAATATTTTGACCTGTATACCGTTGCATAAACTCCAACCATCTGATGGCCTCATAGGAATACGTTTTCTGACTATCTCTACTATAATCGTCTAATAAGTAGGTCATGAAATCGGGCTTTAAAAATCCAAAACATAGAGCTGCTATCCCCCCGTCGCACTTCAGTCTAAACAACTCCAATTTTTAAAACATATCCCTAACCATTACGCAAACTTTCTTCACAGTTCTGCTAAATATACATCCTGCACGCAATATTTTGTACATTCAGCCTTAATATCATACGCGCGCTCAGCAAATGTAGCATAACCATTTTGAAACTCTTTTTCCTCATCATCATTCATTCTATTCAATAACTCGAACATTAATCCTGAGCAAGCGAAGTAGGACCGCATACTCAGATCTATACAATATCGAGACTAGTAGCAAATTATCAGATCCCTTAAGGCCATAAATTTAGCAAGGCCTTTTAAGCACAATGGCATGTAGTGTAAGTGATCTTTAAAATTCAATATTGTGTATACGCTGTTATCTCAGATGACGCTTTGTTCTCGTTTAATGGGTTCATTCGATCACCCCAGGTCTTCGCAACAGTCTAGATACTCGCGCATCCAACCGCCACCAGTGACCCCGATAAGGAGTCTTTTGGATGAGCTTTAGAAAAGCCTGCAATATTAATTTATAAACTGATCGACAGGACACTTTTCATAT
>JABUQX010131361.1:0-10000 GCA_015478945.1 Trachelipus rathkii | reverse complement strand
AGCTGTCTCCCTCAGCTCCACCCCAGCAGCAACCACTGCCTACAATTGTATATGAACCTAAATTACAACAGATGTTAAGTATCGATAAAGAACTTACGCAAATTTTAAATTCTCATATGAATATCCATCAAAAAAGAATGAAATATCAATAAATATTACAAAAGTTAATAGATTTGAAAGAAAAATATACCAATGATAATACAATGAGGACTCTAACTGAAACTGAAGAAGTTGGAATTTTGAAAGATTTTAAACCTGTATTAGAAACAAGTTTACCTCATACAGAAGATAAAATGAAAGGCTGTAGCTTATAATAATACCCGGGTTTATAAAGGGACAAATTACTTGGGACATCTACAGCGCAGATTGGTGATCGATTGCAGTCCCTATTCAATAGGTTTCAAAATACGTGGATTTGGTGTTCGGATCTTGTTCTGCAATTTGGATAAAGAAAATCCAGTTAAGACTGGAATATACATAAACTAGGAAATGAAGAGATCGCATTAATTTCCAAAAAGTTTAATATTAAATATGGATTCGCTTAGCTATGTGGAAAACGTTTAGTTCTACACTAAGGCAATAGCCAAGGCTCTCACCTGGTGTGATATTCACTACCTTCTATCTTTAGGCTTATCAGAAAACGAAATAACCAAGACAACCTATCCCAGTGCAAAGAAATTACGAAAAAAGATAAGTGTAAGTCGAGAATGGTTAAAAATGTAGGCCTAAGGCTATATTACAAATAAAACCTATTAGGGTTAAGAAAAAACATAACATTACGCAATAGTTACAAGCCACGCCCCTCCTTCTTGTTAGGGTTACCGTTTTAGGGTTAGTTTTGTATAAACCGGATTGTTGCATCATCTTTCGTTATTGCGAGAGAGAGGATTACATTCTTCTTAAAAGAGCGATAGATGAAGCTCATCATTAGTTGAACGTCAGACTTTAAACTATAAACATGGTTTCTCTTGTGAACAATAAATTTGTAAACGATATTGTAACATGGAAGATATCTCATTCAAAAGATATTGTAAATTTAACTTTCCGTCGTAGGTCGAGTGGCGAGCGTTACTTTACATGCACTGATTCATCTTACCCTTGTAACAGACCCTTATTCCTATCATGTGAAGAATTAAGTCGCGTATTTGAGGAGGTTAATACATGGATAAATGAGAAGTCTATCTCATCATCTGTAACAAATTCGTGGGGAGTTACGATCAAAGGTGGTAACGAGGATGATGACGAAAAGATTGAACAGTTTTTTACTACATAACAATATTGAATCCATTGATTTACGTAATTGGTGGCGTCCTAACTCGACCGGAATATCCGACCCACTTCGTATGGTGTTTGTGTAAGCGGTCGTGAAAATATTACAGCGTTTATCAAGATGCACGAAGAAATATCTAAACGTCTGATTGAAGTCGACTTGTTAGACGAACTCATTAACTTATCACATGGTATACTCTATACAATGTACGACGAACACAATGTGTTCGAATCACAGGATCCCGCAGTTATCGATGCTCTTAATCTTGAAAAATTCATCCTTCCTTTATGAAAAAAGAGTATGAACACACAGGTACATACAAAGGAACAAGCTTTGAAAAATATCAGAGCACGTGATATTTAATACTTCATATCACGAAGAAGGCTTAGAGAGTTTGGAACACTACATCGATGCTCGCAGTATGTTATCTGTTAATAACGCTCAATTCTTTTTAAATATATATATATAGTATATATATATATATAATTATTATATAATAATATATATAATATATATACTATATATATATATAATATTATATTATATATCATAATAATATAATAATATATAATAATTATATATAATAATATAATATATTAAATATATTATATATAATATATATATATATATGATAAATTATATAAATATAAATATTTTATTATTTTAATATGTAAGCTTTAAACATATACGATGTAAGATTATATTAAAAGTGCTTTTTTTCTTATGATTGTTTCTTTTTCCTATGTTATATATATATGATTTTTTTATTTTTATATGTCAGTGTTAATAATGGAGGCTAAGGATGTGGTTGATGAATATTATTTCGAGTTAAACAACCTTATAGTTATGGAGGGTTTTCAAGGTTTGCCTCCATATGGTCACTTAATAAAAAAGAATTGAAAAATATCTGAAATAATAATGGTCAATGTACATAAACCTATACGAAAAAAATTTCCGACACGAAAGACCATAGCCCCTTACTTAGATAATGTATGGCAATTAGATCTTAACAGATATGACTAAGATATAAAGTATACAGATGATGACTATGCAATATATTCTTTTTCGTATAGATTGTATATCTCACGATAGCTTATGGGTTAAAGGCATTGACAGATATAATAAGTACCAAAACCACAGTTGCAATTAGCTGTTAAGAAAAAAAAAAAAAAGAATTAATAAAAAAAATAAAGAACGACCCCCCCCGCCGGGTGCCAACCTCATTATTGTGGACAGATAGAGAATCAGAATTTTAAGGTAAAGAGTTTCAAGAAATAGTTTACAGAAATATGGTATATGGAATTACGTATAAACCTTTCTGTTAATACAAGCTCAATAGTTGAGAATTGAGTGCAAAGACTATAGAATAGAAAACGAATGCATAGATATTTCACGAAAATGAACACATTAATATATATGATATACTACCACAGATCTAGCTTCTCTCGTATAATCGCTCTTATCATCGTTCAATTAAGAAGACACCTGTAGAAATGACGAAGACAATGCAATCGAAACATATTAACACAAGATCGTAAAATAAAAGATAGTACGGCTGTTAAAGTTGGAGATTATGTTAGAGTATCGAGGTTGGGTGAAAATTTCAGAAAAAGGGTAACATGAACAGGATGGTCAAAGGAAAATCTTTTAAAGCAGTAGAATGGCAATTTAGAGAATCCCTTAAGATGGGTTTATAATTATACTATGTTGGAGATTAAATGCGAAAAATAAAATGGGGTTTCTATAAACAAAAAATACAAGAAAATTAGTAGTAAAAAAATTGACATCATGGTATACAATAGAAAAAATAATAGGTTCTATAAGGGAAAGGTGAAAAAAATAACAGTATCGTTGTTAAATGGTTAGGCTAAACCCTAACGAAGTTAATAGTTAATATAAAGGCTAGTAAATATGAAACTAGTGATTAGTTTAGTTTGTGACAAGGTATATCTTTACATCAATCTTGATCTAACGCTGCCTTCATCGGCATCAATGGATCTGTATCCTAGTAATAAATATCAACTATATTCAACCCAATTATTGAATCCTATAAAACTAGAAAGAGAAGTGTATGAAGCAGGATTAATTGCGAGATGGATAATCGAGATGCCTGAATTGTGGAGAATATACTCAGAACCCATTCAAGCGTGTTTTATAATATTAGAACGTAGAGCAGCATTAAATAATTGGTATTTAAAAATTATATTGCTAATATGACAATACGTTTAAACATTGAAAGAAGAAAGAATAATTCTTAAACAATATATACATAAATCGATGGTCTGTTATAAAGCGTACTGATGTGTTCGTTGGATTTAAACAAAATAATTTGAAACAAGTCATTATGTAATTGTAGTTTTTTTCTAGTTAAAACCTTAAATGAGGAATAATGGCATTATATCACTTTTAAAATCTCAAGCTCAGATTGTTCGAATTGAAAAGATAGAAGTTTATTTATTTTCCATCCCTCTGAATGGTTTCGTAAATGTAATTACTAATCGCGAAGATCCACAAATATTACGAGATAATAGATATCAAATCATCTATAATAAGAAGTTACATAGCTTGGTGCTGGTTTCGCAAAAATTTGAACACCGAGAGCTCATTAAATTTTGTATGCATCCTTCTAAGATGTTTCAAGATCCAGGTGTAGCGGGTAAATGTTTACAGCGATAATGTTGAATCTCGTTTGTGGGCGGTACTTAAGACCCAGTTTGCTTACGCAGTACAGTTTTCTCCAAAGATACCGAGAATTAAAGTTTCCTATTGTACATATTATATACCCATTGAATAATGCCATTTTTAGAACTATACAGAGTGTATATAAAGAGCCGTGTTGCGTTGAAAACCATACCCATGTTGGCCAGGTACTGCCAGTGTAAAGTGCATGAAGACCAAGCTCCTGTTAGTAATAATATAAATATATAGCGATGGATGCATAGAAAGAGTCTTTAAAGGTTCGAGAATGCAGAGGGGTTACGCTTTAGGAAGGGTCTTTGCTTCTTTGTTTTCGTCGCAGCTGTCCCTTTCACCTAAATCGGGTAGTTAAATATATAGCTAAAAAGCAGTAATGAATATGGGAATAGATCCTATCCATTGACATCCATGCACAGGGGTGACCTAGGACGCTATAAACGAAGAAAGCAGATCACGTCAAAATGATAGATTTGACATTAACTGTAAAACGCCGAGTACGTAGAAAGCTTACGGGGGAGGGAGAGGTAGAAAAAACGAAAAGAATCGTGTCAATAAAAGGAAATTCTCAGAACAATAAATGTAACACTTATCAACAGTAGATGCTTGTTAAGAAGCATAATATACTGAAAAAAAGAAAAATCAGAAAGAAATTAAAAGCCCGGAAAAAACACGAATTTTGGCCGTACAAAAAGAACATAAAAAAAAAAAAAAAAATAATATAATATCTTTGCTAGTAATTATAATATATATATATATATATATATATATATATTTTTATATGATAAATAGAATAAATTATTTATCAATATAATATTAATATAATATAATTAATATTATATTCTATATATATATATAATAGCTATAATATATATATATAAATTATATAGGCCAAGGACTTAATTAAAATAGTGATATATTTGTTTAACGTTACAATCGGTAAGATGCACCTCCTTCATCATTCAAGTCCTTGTTGTTGTAAGAGTGAATTAGATTTGTTCAGTCTCCCTGGTACTCAAGTGTCTGTTCAGGATAGTAATTTTATTTGTATCAATCCAGTTCATGCTATTACAAATACAGATGTGCCTCTTGAATTCAATATCCCCGGAGCGTCTGACCATTACCTAGATCCTGCGGGTGTGTTTTTATATTTGAAAATTAAATTGCTTAATGAAGATGGGTCAGATCTCACTGATGATACCCACTCAGTGTTTCCTACATCGAATTTCTTATATTGAGCATTTAGTCAAATCGAAGTATTTTTAAACGAGACATCGCTTGGGGCTTATGTAGCAAGTTATCCCTATAGAAGTTATATAGAGACCTTACTTAATTTTTCCCTAGATGCTAAATCATCAACTTTACAAGCCTGTGGGTACTACAATGTGGATGATGACAGTAAAATATCAGACCTTTATACAGCGAATAAAAGTAAGCCACTCAATTATTATGGAAGAATCAATGGTGATATATTCTCTCAAGAGCGACTTATTCTACCATCTGTCGATACCAGAATACGATTAACACGGTCAACAACACAATTCGCTCTAAACGTTAAAAGTAAAGCAGCCGCAACCACTACAGCTCCTACTCCAGTGTTTCAAATTCTTGAAACATTTCTTTATGTTAGAAAAGTAAAATTATCATCAGCCCGACATATGGAGATAGAAAAAACTTTCTTTTGAACTGATACTCTGCACACATATCCAATTGCGGCGAATTGAAACTAAAATCTTTAATTTTGCAGCAGGACTCTCGACCATAAATCTTGACAATATAATCACAGGTGTCCTTCCACAAAGTGTTATACTAGGTCTCGTGTCTCATACTGCTGTTGTCGGTCAGTATACTGAAAACCCTTTCATTTTTAAACCTCATGGACTTCAGGAAGTAGGTCTTTATGTTAATGGTTGCTCATTCGGACTTCCCTATAAACTGGAAACCAGGGAGGATGGTGTAACTCTAGCTTTGGACCTTTTTATGAATTATTTAGAAATAGCTCATCAGGGGGAGACCAAGGGACGGGTATAGATAGCATCTCGTATGCGAAGAATTGTAATTTATATGCGTACAATCTTACAGCTGATCAAGCTCCTGTAGGTTCTAACCATTTGAATATCGTGAAGTCAGGAACTCTTGACTTAAAGTTACAGTTTGAAAAACCATTAACTAAAGCTATATCAGTTGTGGTATATTTTGATTATCAACATTTGATTGAAATTGACAGGCTGCGGAACATCTTGCTTTGTTACTAAAAAAAAATCTTACTGAACTGATTCAGGGAAAAATGAACGAACAAGAGTTACATTATTTTTTCAAAGATGAGAAAAAGTTAAAGGGTATTCTTGCCATAGACGAAATAGCTTCTGTAATTTTGAATACGAATGAAGCTTTAATCGTGAACACGTCAGAGAGGGCCAGAGCCAACGGACATTGGCTATTATTTTTCAAAGTCAAGCCGCATGTAATAGTTTTTGTCGATTCTTTTGCAATCAAAAATTTAATTAATAGTCAGAGGTTTCAACATTTCCTTAAAAACAATGAGATTCACCATGTTCTTCAACTAAATCACCCAATACAACCGATGGTGTCTGAGAAATGTGGATTTTATATTATTTTTTTTTTACATATGTTGCTGATGAAGATCCCCCTAAATAAAATCATATCAGCCTTTGATTTTAATCATCTACAACGGAATGATCTATTAGTGTCCAATTTCGCTTTCAATGTAATGAAATAATATAATATTATATATATATAAGAATAATATATATATATATATATATAATATATATATAAGCGTTGTATATATATATAGTAATATAATTATAATAATATATTAGACGGACTATATATAATTAGTTAGAAAAATTGTTAATTTTTACTATGTTAAAGTGTAAGTACAAACGTATTTGTTCTGTATGTATGTTTTTTTTAAAATAAATAAATAAATAAAAAATGTTTTATATATCCAATTTTTTTTTTAAACCTATGATAAAATGAAAAACGCCTATAAATAAAAAAAATGAAAATAAAAAAGAAACGTTACAAAATAAAGAAAATAAAAAAGAAAAGTTACAAAAGAAAGAAAAAAGAAAAACAAGAAACGAAGTTACAAAATAAAAAGAAATACAAAAAAAAATAGTTATAAGAAAAGGTTACACAAAGTTAAAAAAATAAATTAAGGAAAAGTTAACTAAAATAAAAATTAAAAAAACAAAAGTTTGTATTAAAAAGAAAAAAATATTCGTTTAAAAGAAAAAAAAATGCTGAACTGAAAAAAAAATATTAATTGGTTTAAAATGAAAAAAAATAAAAATAAAATATAGTGTACAAAAAATTTTAAAATAGAAAAAAGATAACTTAGATCCTTTAGAGTGTGTTGATCCGTGTTGGTCTGCGAACCGGCGGTCGCGTCAGCGGGAGCGCGCCCGTTTCGCGTTGGTTTGGCGCCGGCGGTGGCGTTTGGTTTGGGTCTTTTCCCGGCGCGCGCGCCTGCGCGAGGGGCTGTTGACACACCCCGCCATACTCAAGGAAGTCTCAAGCATTCATATTTGAACTCTATATTCTTATAAACATATATTTTAACATCAATATTGTGTTATTATACAAATATTTACTAACCGCACTGGAGCCAGCACCGGTGCCGGCCTAACTTCCTAATATCCTATTCTCCTTTCTCCTTTTCTATACACTATCCAAATTTCATTCTTCTATGATCAATTTAATTTTTTTTTGAGGGGCTCATCCCCCTTTTTAAGGGTCTCCTGATGCCCCCACAATATTATAACCCTCATTTTCGCGTTCTATATGGTCAATTACATATATAAAGACCCTAAGATCACCTTATTATACAAATATTTATAATGATTGTGCTGCACCGCAGTTGCTCAAGCACCGGTGCAGGGGCTAACTCAAACTCTACAGATTCAGACTCCTTTCTCCTTCTTCTATACACTATGCAAATTTCAACTTTCTACCATCACTTTTTTATTTATTTTTTCTTGAGGGGTTTCATCACCCATTTTATGGGTCTCCTGATGCCCCCACAATATTATAACCCCCAATTTCGTATTCAGCAGGGTCAATTACATATATAAAGACCCTAAGATCACCTTATTATACAAATATTTTTATTAACTCCGCACCGCAGTTGCTCCAGCACCGGAGCAGACATCTACTAAAACTCCACATATTCAGACTCCTTTCTCCTTCTTCTATACACTATCCAAATTTTAGTCTTCTACGAACACCTTTTTTTTATTTTTTTGAGGGGGTTCATCCCCCTTTTTATGGGTCTCCTGATGCCCCCACAATATTATAACCCACAATTTCGTATTCAACAGGATCAATTACATATATAAAGGCCCTAAGATCACCTTATTATACAAATATTTATAATGATTGTGCTGCACCTCACTGCACCGGCACAAGTGCGGACATCTACTTAAACTCCACATATTCAGACTCCTTTCTCCTTCTTCTATACGCTCATCAAATTTCAACCTTCTACGATCACCTTTTTATTTTTTTTTGGAGGGGGGCTTTTTAGGGGTCTCCTATGTCTCCACAATATTATAACGTCCAATTTCGTATTCAGCAGGATCGAATACCTATATAAAGACGTTAATATTGTATTATTATACAAATGTTTTTAATGGTTATGATGCACCGCACTGCACTGGCACAGGTGCGGTCATCTACTAAAACTCCACATATTCAGACCCCTTTCTCCTTGTTCTATACACCAGCCAAATTTCAACCTTCTACGATCACTTTTTTATTTTTTTTTGAGGGGGCTCATCCTCCTTTTTATGGGTCTCCTGATGACCCCACAATATTATAACCGCCTCAATTTCGGATTACAGGATCAAGTTACCATATATAAAGACCCCTATAGATCACCTTATTATACAAATATTTATAATGATTGTGCTGCACCGCACTGCACCGGAGCCAGCATCGGAGCAGGTACTAACTCGACCTCTATAGTTTCTCACCAACTTTAAAGCTTGTAATATTGTTATTATATGAAAAAAAAATATTAATATATTATATATATATTATTATATATAGTATATACTTAATATATGATATATATAATATATATATAATATATATATATATTATATATATATTTATATAGTATATATATATAATATATATATATATACTAATAATATATGATATATATATATATATATATAATATATATATGAAATTTGGCCCCTGTCGTTTTTTCCACCTTCGATAGCTCATCGCTATTATATATATTATAACTATATATACATATATTATATATATATAATAATATTATATTAATATATATAATAATAATATATATATATATCTATATTTATATATATATATATAATATAATCATATATATATATCTTTGTATATATATGATATATATTATATATATTTATTATATAATTATATATATATAATAGATATTTAATTTATATATTATATATATATATATATAATAAATATTATATATATATTATAGTGAGGGTATATAGTATATAATAATATAAGTATATATATTTATATATATATACTATACAAACTAATAATTAGAAATACAGAGACCCGATTATAAATAGATAAAATTAAATCTCATTCTCTTGGTAATATATAACCAGCAAGTTTTCCAAAAAAAAGTTTAAAAATTAGATGTGTAAAGGATGTAAATATTGTAAATTGTAATAACTATGAATCCGTTAAGTAACTTTTTTTTAAATAAAAAAAATAAGAAATAGTTTAAAGAATAAAAATAATGAACGAAGAGAAACCGCTCTCTTCTCTCTCTCATCTCTCTATCTCTTCCCTCTCTTCATCTCTTTCTCTTCTGTTTTTATTCGTCTCTCATTTCTCTCTCTCTCTCTTCTCTCTCTTCTTCTCTCTTCTCTTCTCTCTCTTCTCTCTCTCGCTTTCTCTCTCTCTCTCTCTCTTCTCTCTCGCTCCTTCTCTTTCTTCTTTCTCTCTCTCTCTCTCTTTCTTCTTCGTTTCTCTCTTCTCCTCTTTTCTCTC
>JABUQX010131360.1:20000-24007 GCA_015478945.1 Trachelipus rathkii | reverse complement strand
TGGCCTATACTAGTTTCCTATAGATTTTAATGGAAATACAACCACTTATCACGAAATATATAAATAATACATAAAAATCATAGAAAATTATTGACTATATTTTAAAGGAATGAAACTCACATTTCTTTAGTTTGTGGAAGGTTGGAGGGATTATTTTCCATCATGATATTGGTGGAATGCCTTTTTTTAGAACATCCATCAAAAGTCAAGCGGATCCATTATAATATTCAATTTACTCGTATATTATAATCTTGTCAGGGTTTTTGAATTAAAACATTAAAATGAATTTAAGTTTTAAATAAAAGTAATATTATTTTTCTTTATAACATCCGAATTTTACGTCGAATATGAGTGTCTTAGCATGTTTCAAACATCAAACTCAATACATTACTAGAGCATATTTCTCATTTCTAATGAGTTATAAGTTTTTAATTTTTCTATTCTTTTAATTTTTGTTGATTTACTTTTAATTTATACAATATATTTCATTCTTCTTGAAGTATATTGTAATTAATTTCTCTCTCTCTCTCTCTCTCTCTCTCTCTCTCTCTCTCTCTCTCTCTCTCTCTCTCTCTCTCTCCCCGGTACGGAGCAAGGTGTGATGTGAAAGAGTTCTGAAGGGTCTCAAAATATACCTAATCTCTTACAGGTTATTTGGTGAAAGAATCAATATGATCCTTCCAAGAAAGATCCCAAAATAAGGATCAAACACCAAGGAATATTAAATCTATTGGAAAGTTTGAGTTGTGTGGAAAATTAGCATTAATAAATAGATGAATGGGGAACTGAATTTTTGAGACATTAAAAACCACTATATTTATCGATACTTCTCACCTTTTCTTACTGAATTTCTCTGTCATGGTTTAATCATCTCTCGGTCCTTATCCTTTTTATGATGCAGCTAAATATGTGCCTTTTTTTGGTTTTTGTTTCATATTTGTTATGAAAGATAGTAATTATTTTGACAATATCGTACTTTTTTAAAAATCTTACGTTTGGCAGCGCCCGAGACAAAGCGACATTCGGGAGATCTTTTGATGTGCAGAAATATTCCCTTTAAAATAGAGAAATAGTTTTACGACAAAGTGGATTCATATAGGTTAGGTTGAAATTTACTGCAGCGTCGATCAATATAGGTGAGGTTGCGTTTTACTGCATCGTAGATCAATATAGGTTAGGTTGCGTTTTACTGCCCTCTAAGTTAAGGTTATGATATGTTTTGTTGGGTATGTACACAAAATTCAGTAAGGAAAACAAGTAAAACCCACATACGGAAACGTGTATTTTACCCAAATTCTTACCTTGAATTCTTTCACTCGGTAGCGCTAAAAGCCGTTTTCTTTCTCATGCAAAATCAACGTTTGGTTTACCTTGTATCACTCACTCTTAATAGCTTCATATTGCATCTTTCTCGTTCATCTTAATTACTGGCATAGCGGCACTATACACTAATGTAGGTAAATGAAAACAAAACATAAAAAACATATATTATTTATCTGCAGTCTGCACCTGAATCGGAGAAGATATCTCTCTCTTCTCTCTCTCTCTCTCTCTCTCTCTCTTCTCTCTCTCCTCACACACACAACACACACACACACACACACACACACACACTCCTACACACAAAGTTTTTTTGTCACAAGACTGAAAGAGTATTGCACAATAGACATTTGGCCTATGTCTTTTATAGTGGGGATTGGCATTAGTGAAACAAAAATTATGGAATTTTTTTTGTTCAACCCTTTATCTGCTTTTCTCCATATTTTTTTGATGATGGGCTCTTTAAACTGAAATTGTGTATATTTCCATATTTCATTATTACACATATTCTCATATTATTATTATATTATTATTATTTATTATTATTTATTATTATTATTTATTATTATCATTATTATATTATTATTATTATTATTATTATTATTATTATTATTACTTATTATTATTATTTATTATTATTATTATTATTATTATTATTATTATTATTATTATTATTATTGCATTATTATATTATTAGTATTTTTCATTATTATTATCATTATTATTTAATAGTAAATTATTAATATATACTAATACTATTATTATTATTATTATTATTATTATTATTATTATTATTATTTACATTACATTATCATTATTTATTATTATCATTATTATTATATTACTATTATTATTATTATTATTATTATTATTATTATTATAATTATGATTTTAACTACAATTATTATTCTAATTATTATAATTATGATTAAAATTAATATTAAAATTATTATTATTATTATTATTATTACTATTATTATTATCATTATTTTCATATTATTTTATTGAGGCCCGTACTCCTCGGGTTTCTGACAGGTGAAAGCCAGGCATAAAGGCGGTGTGTGCATATATATCTGTGCTGAGGTCATATGGTGGTGGTATGGCAGATATAGTGCAGGAGGTGGGTATATGCGGCATGGGGCATGGCGGCAGGTGTATATATATATATATATATATATGCGCATATGTGTATATATATAGTTACTTGCTGCCCCCTTTTCCTCCTCTCCTGCCAAGCAAAGGCCCATGGGATGTCGCAGGATACGTGCCACAACAGCAATTGGTCCCGTCCGCTGGTTAGTGAGTGCAGCAGTCTGTCTCGCCAGGTTCTGGCGCAGTCCGTGGAAGTGCGTCCGCCGCTTGGATGGAGCCCACATTTCTTGGCAGGGAGTGGAGGGCGGTTCCAGCAGATCTAGTGCAATGGAAACCCAGAGCGGGGTGGTACAGCATTACGCAAGTCAAGATTGACCAAACGTCGACAGGGGTGCGGGCTCCGGCCGCCACTTCTGTACCTATCGAATTATTTAACTAGCTTCCAAATACACCAGTTTGGTATTGTTCAAAAGTTTGTTCCGTGTGAAGATTTTCCGTTGATATAAAGCCAATTTATATTATCTGAACATGAGCTTGCCTTTTGAGCTGCCTTCAAAGTGTGTGAATACACAAATGGGGGAATATGTTGTAAGTGAATAGGTTATATATGTTGGAAGCTATAGCTGGTGGTGATATTTTTTTCTAGGTGCTGTAACTGTTGTAGTTTGATGGGCTAGGGGTATTGAAATTGATTTATCGTGCCAACGACACCTACTGTTCAGGTGGACTTTATAGATACCCCGGCTCGGTGCCAGTGATGATGAAAGTGTGTGAGGGAAGGTTGCAGTATATCATGAGAGCTTTTTTTTGCACAGTTTTTAATTTTCTGATATTGAGCCCAAACAGGTGGTGTATAATTTAGGAAGTGGTGGATGTATTATATGTAGACTATTGTAAGAGTTTCTTTATATTAACTAAAGTTTGTTCCAATTAGTATTTTCAGTACATTTAGTTCATGTGTTTCTCTTAAAGTGATATTATTGATGTGTGATGTGAATATCATGTGAGTGTCTAAGGTCAAACATAGAAATGTGTTTTGTTTGCTGAGAGCAATTCTATTGTTTGCTGGGTATATTACTGGGTGGGTGTTTGATTATCTTCTATCTGGGGTGAGTAGGGTAATGGTGGAATTTTCAGGTGATGCAGTCAAGGTTACCAAAAAGCCATGGATATTTGGCTTTTTTCTATGGTTAATTGTCTATGTGACCCTTAAATGAAAAATTATAAGGATCAAATAACCAATTAACCATAGCCTAAAAAAGCAAAAAAGCCAAAAATCCATGGCTTTTTGCCAACCCTGGATGCAGTTAACCTATTCGTTGTTAGCTATTGTTCCAGTGACTTTTATGTATTGTTGTAGTTCTCAATACATGCTACATTTAAAGAAGGACTTTGAGCTGTGATTGTTAGATCATTAGCATAACTATTAATTATTATGCAATTGAAAGTGAGATGAGGAAGGTCGTGCATAAAAAGACTCCCTAGGGGATTCCATTAAATAATTTCTATGAACGGGAGGAGTGGTACCCCTGGATGAATCTAACTGAGCTACCGGGTAGGAAATTTGCTATTATTTTTTTGTCTTTGATACATGC
>JABUQX010131360.1:7500-15000 GCA_015478945.1 Trachelipus rathkii | reverse complement strand
TATTCTTATTATATATATTATTAAATATTTTACTTTTATATTATTATATATATATATATATATATATATATATATATATATATATATATATATATATATATATATATTATTATTTTTTATATATATATATCTATATATATTTTATATTATTATTAGTATATATTATAAATATATATATATAAAAATATATTATTATAATTATATATTATACATATATATATAGTTATATATATATATATATATATATATATTTATATATATATATACATATATATATATATATATATATATATATATATATATATATATATATATATATATATATATATATATATATATATATATATATATATATATATATATATATATATATATATATATATATATATATATATATCCTACTTTTATTCTTACTTTCATTAATGATCTTCTCACCTGCACATCTAACTCTATCCACTCATATGCCGATGACTCGACCCTTCATTCTTCAACTCATTTCAATTCTGCTCCCTCTTTTACTTCTAGAATTGCCTCTCGTCTTAATCTTTCCGATTCTATTCTCGCTGATCTGGATAGGATTTCCGGGTGGGGTCGTCTCAACCTTGTGAAATTTAATTCTTTAAAAACTCAACTTCTACAAATCTCCCTCTCTAAAACACCTTCCAACTTTCCTATCTCTTTCGACGGTTCTCTTGTCTCTCCTGTTGACAATATAAACATCCTTGGCCTTAACATAAACAAAAAAATGTCTTGGAAACCTCACATCACAATGGTTGCTAGGCGGCCTCAAAGAAACTGGGGGTTCTGTTTAGACTGCGAGACTTTTTTCTCTTCTCAGTTGCTCCAGCTATACAAGGGCCTCATCCGCCCTTGTATGGAGTACTGCTCTCATATCTGGGGCTCTGGTTTCACCCGGCTTTTGGACAGGGTCGAGCCAAAGGCCAAAAGGCTTATAAACTGTTCTGTACTTTCCACTTCACTTGACCCTCTATCTTTGCGGCGCGATGTTGGTGCTTTATCTCTTTCTATAGGTACCGCAGCGGCAGGTGCTCTAGGGAACTTGTCACTCGCGTACCTCCACCTTTACGACGTCCTCGTAGCACAAGGGGTGCTGTGTCTGCACATGAGTTTTGTGTGGATATTGGCAACTCTAGGCTAGTTCGCTGCGGTGCTTCCTTCTTTCCAGCCACTTCTGTTCTGTGGAATTCTCTTCCATCTTCTGTGTTTCCTGCTGAATTTAATCTCCTTCACTTTAAAGCCTGCGTCTGTGCTCATATGCGTAATTTCCGCGTTAAAGCCAGTACTTCGAGGCGCGCAACACCCTCCTTGAATAGGGCCTTCGTCTGTGAGTGGTGGTGATTAACCGTGAAATATATACATATATATATATATATTACATATATATATTATTATGTATATATATATATTATATATATATATATATATATATATATACATAAATATATTATATACACATCCTTATATATTTATATATATATATATATATATATATATATATATATATATATATATATATATATATATATATATATATATATATATATATATATATATATTTATATATATATATATATATATATATATATATATATATATGTATATATATATATATATATATATATATATATATATATATATATATATATATATATATATATATATATATATATATATATATATATATATAAATATATATATATATAGTCATATATATATATATATATATATATATATATATATATATATATATATATATATATATATATATATATATATATATATATATTCTATTAGAGAACTGTAAACATATATTAGTGTCATTTTTATTGCTATGTTTTTCTTATAATATCAAGACAACCCGACGTAAATTATGATGGTGGATTTTTTGATACGAATTTATACCGACAAGGAGTAATATATATATATATATTATTATTATATATATTATTATTATATTATTATTATATATATATATTATTATTATTATTATTATATATATATATATATATATATATATATATATATATATATATACATTTTATAATGCGGATATGGATAAAGATGTAACATATTGCTGAAGTAATCTTTATATATTTATAGATAAACATTACTTACAATGATGATCTAATCATAGAGAAAACTATCTTTAACAATCCAAAGGCAAATGCTCGTACCAAGTTACTTGTCCCATTCGCAGATCAATGCATCCGATCCTGCTTAGGTGGACAGCCCACCACTGAGCACCTGGCACTTATGATAACAAATATATTATATATACATATATATATATATATTGGCTATTGTTGTTAATGGTTATTATATAGATATGTATAAACATATAAACATATATATATTATTATTAAGTTATTATTGTTACATATATTATACATAATATACTATATGGAGTAATAATACACACTAATAATGGCAATAAACACGCGAACCATCAGGATTTACTCGTAAAATAATTTGATTAAATTCTTACGGTTAAGGTTTGAAGTTGTTCGCGTCGCCCCTGAAGTACATTTTTACATATATATATTTTGCATATTTTTATGAAACGTATTTCATGGATAAAAATTCTTCGTAGGTTGGCTCAGCGATTTTCCTTTTTCTTGTATTTATAACAGCGAAATAAAATGTAACATCCCAACTAGCTTCGTGTCTGAAAGTCCACTGAAGAATATATAAGAAGTATATTATTATTAAAGGAAACCAGAGTGGAATGCATACGTAGTAAAGTACTTTTAATATTAGCTTAAAATTTTCCCTAAAATTTAAAGATGGCTTCTCAATCTGAATAAATTTTGATGCAATCTTAAGTGGTTTGAATACCATTAACAGTGCTGTTAATGCAGCTTTTAATCCTAATTTTATACAAGGGCATAAAAACCATATAGTTATTACAAAGAATGTTATTAAAAGTACAGCGATGGCTTTTAGTTTTAGTACGAAATTATTGACTACTTTTGCTCTCTTTTCTTTAGCTGCGTCGGCTTCTTCATCATATTCATAATAATAGTCCCACGCACTTACGTAATCATAAGTATAAGCTGACCTATCTTTCTCCATTTTGAAATATGTTCGTCTAATTAAAAATTTATAAAAAAGAATACTAGCTCAATTTTTCTGTTCTAAAACTTAAAAAAGGAAAAATAAACTTAAATTTTAACAATAAAAATTGAAGGTAAAATTTAAGGTAAAAAAATAATACAATATTGTGAAGCAACTTGACATTTATCATCAGTGTTTACTAATGGTCTTTATATTACTAATGAAAATTATAGGCAAAATAATATTTTTTAATAATATTAATTATTTTTTACATAACCTGTAAGTTAGATTGGATATATTTATAACGTTTATTAGATCAGCCCATAGTAAAAAACAAAAAAAACAACCGTGATCAGCCCTACATTGACTAGCGACTTTTAAAGAAGCATTCTCTAGTAGAAAAGTAACCCTTCTCTTTGTTTTCTAATAGTGACAAATAACAAAACACCCTTACAATACACACACACACACACTATATATATATATATATATATATATATATATATATATATATATTATATATATATATATATATATATATATATATATTATTGTTATTATATATATATATTATATATATATATATTATTATTATTGCTGGTATATATATAGTATATAGTATATATATAGTATTATATATAGTATATATATTAGTATATATAGTATATATATATATATTTATATATATATATATATATATATATATATATATATATATATATATATATATATATATATATATATATATATATATATATATATATATATTTTTGATAGTTTTTGGGGGACCTGAATGGTTGGATAGGTGATCAAAAAAGGGATGGTATAACAGGTGGTTTTGGGGGTGGCGGGAGAAAATGAGAATATGGTAGGAAGGTGATTGATTTCTGTGAAGAGAGAGAGGTATGTGTGTAAGTAATACTTTCTTTAAACACAAGAGTATCCATAAGTATACTAGAGTTGGTGTAGGTAGAGATGGTATCGAAGTGAAAAGTATGATTGATTTTGTGTTGGTGAAGAAGGAGATGTTGAAGTATGTGTTGGTGGTTAAATCAGTGAGGGGTTTAGGAATGGGATTATCGGATCATTAAGTTGTTGAATGTAAAATTGTTAGTGGGGCTTGGATGGAGAGAAGGTGATACGAAAGGAAGTAGGTAAAATTAAGAGTGAGAAGTTAAGTGAGCAAGATAATAAGGATAAGTATGTAAGAGCGCTCGCTAGTAAAACGGTTGAATGTGAACAAGTTGATACTGAACAAATCTGGGAAATGAAGGAAGCAATTGTTAGTAGTGCAAAGGAAGTGTGTGGATGTGCTAAAGGAGGAAGTAAGAATGTTAACAGCGAATGGTGGAATGAAGAGGTGATGAAAGCGGTTAAAGGTAAAAAAGAAGCGTGGTTGAATGTACTAAAAGCAAATGATGAAGATTCAAAAGAAAGTTGCTTGGAATTATATAAGGAGGAAAAAAGAAATACTAAAAGGTGTATACGTAGGAGAAAACAAGAGGTAAATGAGCAGTTTGGAAGGAGGATGAATGAGGACATACAAGGAAATAGGAAGCTTTTCTGGAAGGAAGCGCGAAAGGTTAAGAATGAGAATAAGGGGAATCTGCTTAGAATAATGAATAGGGATGGTGCTTTTGTAACTGATGAAATGGATGTGAGGGGAGTGTGGAAAGAACACTTCGAAAATCTGCACAATATTAACAGTAATGATGAGGTGTTAGTGAATGTGTGTGGTTTTGATGGTGCAAGAAGGAATAGGTATTTTGGGGATGAGGTTATTAGTAAGGAGGAGGTAATGGGTAGGGTGAGAAAGTTGAAGAATGGTAAATCTGCAGGTATAGATGAAATTACTGGTGAAATGAGATCAAGAGTGGAGGCGAGATGGTGATTGATTGAATAGGTTGTGTAATAAAGCGTTTATGGAGGGTATAGTTCCAAGGAATTGAGGAGAGTGGTAATAGTACCCTTATGTAAGGGTAAGGTAGAAAGGGGAACTGTAATTGGGAAATAAGTTTATTGAGTGTTGTAGGGAAGATATATGCTGGTATTTTGGTCGAAAGAGTGCGTCGAGTGACTGAGGGAATATCTGGTGAAGAACAAGGTGTTTAGAAGTGGTAGAGATGTGTGGATCAAATCTTTACATTGAAACAAATGATTGAGAAAATGAGGGAGAAGAATAAATTGTATTTAGGTTTTTTGGATTTGCAAACAGGCGTATGATAGAGTTAATAGGGAAGCGTTATGGCAGGTATTAGTGATATATGGTGTTGGTGGTAGGCTTCTGAATGGAATCAAAAGTATGTATGACGATAGTGAAGCGTGTGTAAGAATAAATGGTGTCAATGGTGATTGGTTTAGGATTAATAGCGGAGTAAGACAGGGTTGTGTTATGTCTCCTTGGTTATTCAATTTGTATATGGATGGGGTTATGAAAGAATTTGAGGTGGGGATGGCAGGAAATGGTGTTAGAATGGTGGAGAATGGAGATGAGTGGAGGGTGCCCTACCTATTATATGCGGATGATTTGGTTTTGTGTGGCGAATCTGAGAGAGTTTGAGAGGATTGGTAGAGAGATTTGGCAGGGTGTGTAAAAGGAGGGGCTTGAAAGTAAACGTGGATAAGAGTAAGGTTATGGTTGTGAGTGAGGACACTCCTCAGTGTGAAGTTATGTTAGATGGTGAGCAGCTAGAACAAGTGTCTAAGTTTAAATATTTAGGGTATATGTTGGATGAGAAGGGAACGGACGATGCAGAGTGTAGTAGGAAAGTTGTGAATGGCAGAAAGGTGGTTGGTGCAATTAAATCGTTGGTGAATGCAAAGGGACTAAGTCTTGAGTGTGCTAGGGTCTTACATGAGGGTATGTTGTTACCTGTGTTATTGTATGGTAGTGAGACTATGGTCTGGAATAAAGAGGTATAGATCTAAAGTTCAATGTGTTCAGATGGACAATCTTAGGGGTGTGCTAGGTGTGAGAAGAATTGATAAGGAGAGGAATGAACGTATTAGAGAGTGGTGTGGTGTGAAGAAAGGGGTAAATGAGAGAATAAATGAAAGTATGTTGAGATGGTTTGGTCATGTGGAAAGGATGAATGATAGTAGGTTGGTTAAGCGGATGTATATAGTGGAGAGTGTGGGAACCGACCGGCTGGGAGACCGAAGAGAAAGTGGATTGAGTCGGTGAACGAATGTCTGAAGGAGAGAAATGTGAGTTTGGCAGAGGCGAGAATAAAGGTGCATGATAGGAGAGAATGGCGGGGTTTTGTATGGGGGCATGGTTGTGGCCCACCTGGGGGATGAACCCTTACATTGACGATTTACCATAGTGAGGGTCCGTCGCGGTCCCATGATGCTCCAGGGTGGATTTTCTGTCTGTGACGAGCTCTCACTAATTAATGGTACAGAGGGGGCGGTAAGGCTGGGCTTTCTTTTCGACGTTTGTCATGTTCTCCTACTGCTTTTCTTTTCCGATGCTTGTACAGCACCTTACCCCCAATCTTGGGGCAAAGAGGAAGGTGAAGAAAGAAAGAAAGAATATATATATATATATATATATATATATATATATATATATATATATATATATATATATATATATATATATATATATATATATATATATATATATATTATTAATGCGCTAAATTTCTTTAAAGAAATTTCACTTTATGAATCTATTTCATTCAGGCTTATTGATATGCTAGATTAGTTGTAATTTTAAATCCAATATGGCGGACATCAATTTCTGGATTTATTCTATCTAAGGAGTTGGATAAAGTAAATTCTTAATGAAAGTTTCCTTTAAGCATTTTAAATTTTTTTATTAGATACTCTCTCTCTCTCTCTCTCTCTCTCTCTCTCTCTCTCTCTATATATATATATATATATATATATATATATATATATATATATATATATATATATATATATATATATTTCTATATATATATATATATACAAATCTTTTCCGTTTTGAGGAGACAAGATATATCGATTGTCATATCGATTTTTTCGATAGTTATATGGGTTCCTAATAATAAATAATAATAAAAATAATAAAAATAAATATAAAATAATATATATATATATATATATATATATATATATATATATATATATATATATATATATATATATATATATATATATATATATATATATATATATATATATATATATATATATATATATATATAAATAATATTAAAGGAAAACATATATATATATATATATATATATATATATATATATATATATATATATATATATATATATATATATATATATATATATATATATATATATATATTATGGTTTATCCTGCTTGTTTTAGCCGTATCCGCATATCCGCGTGAGCATCCGGCACATTATTAAAGATCCGCATTCGCATCCGCATGCCTTGCGGATGTTGCGCGGATATTTATT
>JABUQX010131359.1:0-20631 GCA_015478945.1 Trachelipus rathkii | reverse complement strand
TAAATATATACTGCTAAAAAACCTGTTGCCTTAATTTCTGACCCTTATTGAAGACAGGAGAACTATATTGACCTCCCGCGTGTACGGTGGGCTCAGACTTGGTTTTTCATTGTGCCGTAACAATTATTATATATATAATATTATTATATATATAATTATATATAATATATATAATATATATATATATATATATATAACATATATATATATTATATATATATATATAGAGAGAGAGAGAGAGAAGAGAGAGAGTTTTATGTACTTGAAACCTTTTATGTCCTGGTTTATGTTCCGGATTTTGCTTGTTGCTTCAAATACACACTAAAATATTGCCTGACAGCTGAAGACTTTATTTTGTGCACGCTTATTTTTTATGAATCGATCCGGGTTCTAGGAGAATAATTAATCTCCCAATTAAACGTAATCTCTAAACCCCACTTCTTATATCTTTCCACTCTTTTCTCCCGCACGCAGCACCCAAACCCAGACATGATATTGATTAAGAAATAGAATAATGTAAAATATCAGTATTGATAAGAACAGAAGTAGGTGGCGAATTCCGGAAACAAAATAGTTGAGAACGCAACTTTTTCTATTGCCACTAAAAGAAATAAGATCCGGAGCATGACTAAGTGATTTAAAACCTCTAAAGCAATATTGTAAATAAAATTATTAAAATATTTTTTGTAAGTTTATAAAAATTAAAATATAATCGACAAGCTTGTTGACAGCCCTGATAATAGGAACTATTTGAATTGATAAATGAAACGGAAATAAAAAAGATAGGGATTTTCATAAAAGCTGTAAAGGACCTATACCCAAATGATCGACAGGAAAATGGCTAGACAGAAAAGTGGGTCGACATTTATATAAAAAAAATCTGGTTAGTTAGAGTATTCTTATAAGAATTCAACTAAATGAACTTTAACAATAAAAAACTCAGTACGGAGTTCCTCTAACTTAACTTAACTTAAGCCAATGAACTTAACTATACTTAACTTAACTTAATTAACTTAACTTAACTTAACTTAACTTAACTTTAACTTAACTTAACTTAACTTAACATAACTTAACTAAACTTAACAACTTAACTTAACATAACCTAACCTAACCTATCCTAACACCTGCGGCGGGCTGTACAGCTGTACATGAAATTGTTTTGATGTTTTGTCGACCCTTTTTCCTGTATACCATCTGGGCTGGTCCCCGCTGTAAAGAGTAAGTTAAAATAGGATTACATATATTTGGAGGTGCAGAAGTTGGTTAGAGGAAGAGAAAACTCAGGAGCTTTTATATATGTACGCCTCCTGCAAGTCCATATCTCTGGATACGGCCGTTGGAAAAGGCCAGAAGACTAAGCAGTAAGTTATTTATTATTTTTTTTGAATGAAGAGGAGGTAGAGCATAAGGTAGGAGGACCTGTCGGGTAGCCATAGCACATACCACACTTCCCAACACACTAATTTTAAGTTTTTGTAACCCATTTTCTCATTCACCATTAAAACGTTTCTCTTTTCTTTCTTAAAACTCACAGAATTTAAGACGAAGTAATTAGGGAGTAATTTGGGAGTTTAGAGGGAGAAGGGACCTATCGGCGGAGGACCCTCCCTGTCCACGGGACCCCCCTGTAAGCGGTACACTCTTCGACAGCATTAATCTTCACAATTTACCCTAGGGTATTGTTTAGGACATTCCTTAAAAATTACTACTATTCACTACTATCACTTACTACTACTACTACTACTACTTAACTACTACTACACTAACTACTACTACTACTACTACTACTATATTTTGTGACGCTACTGCACAAAATTCGCAGGTAAAGTACAAAATTATCAAAAGTACCAAAAAATAGAAAATATACACATTTATCTTCCAGCATCTACTAGCATTCACCATCTCTTACCATTATATATATATATATATATATATATATATATATATTAATACCGAAAATTATATATACTATTATATATATACCACTATATATATATATATATATATATATTACTAATATATTAACCCAGCTATCCCTCTACACCTCAATATCGATCTAATATATATACTAATATATTCCAAGTCCATCAGTTACCTATATAACCTATATGTAATAGTACTATATAATATATAAATGAATAATCAAACATTAATATCGAATGAAAATTGAAGAGAGAAAAATATTGTTATAAGCCATATAAGTAATAAGAGATGAATGTAACTATTAAAATAAAACTAGTAACAATAGTATTTTATACTCTGACTCTTTCAGTACTCTCTCGTATCGATGTCATAACTATGGTTGGACATTTTGATTTATCTCAGAACTTGGATTATATATATAATAGTCAAAGCTATATTATATATAATATATAGATACCTAAACAAAGAGTATATAATATACTACTATATATAGTTAATATATACAATACTCAGCAAAATTCAATATTTATACAGTTATATACTATTTATATATATATAATATAGATAGCACTTATAATAATATTATACTTATAATATATATATAAATATATATATACTATACTATAATATCATGGTAAGAGTGATGGTGAATGCTAGTTAATTGCTGAGATAAATGTGGTTTATAATTTATGCCTCATTTTTATGATACATTTTCAGAATTACTCTCATTTGTCACTTTACCCTTATCCGCGAAATTTATCATTTGTGCCCCTAAGAATAGAACTGGGTTCTTATCGCGAGTCGCTACATTTAATCGCTCGTCACAAAAAACAATCTTATTAAGTTAGTAAGTAGTACGTAGTAGTAGTAGTTAGTCGATGAGTTCAGCAGTCAATAGTAGTAGTGTATAGGATAAGTAGTCAGTGTAGTAGGTAGTTTTAAAATGTCTCTAAAACAATACCCTATGGGTAAATATTTGTGAAAGATTTATGCTTTGTTGTAAGAGTTTACCGCCTTACAGGGGGATCCCGTGGACAGGGGGGGGGGGTCTCCCCTTCGATAGGTCCCTTCTCCCCTAAACTCCAAATTACTCCCCTAATAATTTCGTTTTATATTCTGTGAGTTTAACGATAAAGAAAAAGAGGAACAGGATCACGTTTAATGATCGTGAATGCAGAAAACTGGTGTTACAAAAACTTAAATTTAGTTGCATGTGTTGGAAGTGTGGTATGTGCTATGGCTAACCCGACAGGTCCTCCTTACATTAATGGGTTTGCTTATTTCTAAATAAAAATAAAATAATAATAAATAACTTACATGCTTAGTCTTCTGGCCTTTGTTCCAACCGGCCGTATCCAGAAATATGGACTTCCAGGAGGCG
The DNA here is from genome assembly GCA_015478945.1 of Trachelipus rathkii. Classification (NCBI taxonomy): domain Eukaryota; kingdom Metazoa; phylum Arthropoda; class Malacostraca; order Isopoda; family Trachelipodidae; genus Trachelipus; species Trachelipus rathkii. The sequence goes on along the minus strand of JABUQX010131359.1, from coordinate 17,327 downwards.
TACATATATTAAAGCTTCTGAGTTTTCTCTTCCTCTACCAACTTTCTCACCCTCCATATATATGTAATCCTATTCTTAACTTTACTCTTTACACGCGGGGACCAGCCCATGAATGGGTGATATAGATATACAGGAAAAAGGTACGTCGACAAAACACAAAACCAATTTCTAATGTACAGAATCTGTACAGCCCCGTCCCGCATAGTCATGTTAGGAACTATATAGTTAGGTTAGTTATATGTTAATTAAGTTAAGTTGTTAAGTTTTAAGTGTTAAGTTATATGTTAAGTTATACGGGGTGATGACGTAGAAAACCCCGGTCAAGTTAAGTAGTTAATGGTTAAACGTTAACGTTAAGTTAAGTTTAAGTTAGTACAGTTAAGTTAAGTTAAGTTAAGTTTAAGTACTATACGGTTAAGGTTATATGTTAAGGTTGAAGTTTTGTTGAAAATTCGTTATCAGAAACTCTTAACTAACACCAGATTTTTTTTACTTATAAAGGTCGACTCCCCACTTTTTCTGATCTATGCCATTTTCCTGTCGATCTTTAGGGTATTCAGAGTCCATATTACAGTCATTTTATGGATAAAATATCATCCTCTATCTATTTTTATTTCCATGTATTCATTATATCAATTCAAATAGTCAAAATTCCCTATTATAAGGGCTGTCAACAAGCTTGCTCCGATATTTATATTTTAATTTTTATATAAACTTACAAAAAATATTTTAATAATCTATATATTATACAATTATTGCTTAGTGAGTTTTAATCGATCAACTTTGAAGTCAAGCTCCTACAGGATCTTTATTTCTTTTTAACAGTGGCTAATAGAAAAAGTTGCGTCTCAACTATTTTTGTCTTTCCGAGGAATTCGCCCACCTACTTTATGTTTATCAATACTGATATTTTTACATTCATTTTACTAATTTTTCTTAATCAATAATCGATGACTGGCGTTTATGGCAGTGCTTGACGCTGCGGGAAAAGAAAAAGAGTGGGCATACGCAAGATTATAAGCAAGTGGTGTATTTTATAAATATGAATCAATTTATATCCAAAAATAGGATTCCAACCTGAATCCAAAATGGAAACCCAGAACTAAAACCCAAAAATAGAACCTACAATAAAAATATATTAGTCTTTCAAGCTGTCAGGCAATTATATTTAAAGGGTATTTGATAAAGCACAAACAAGAACAATTATATACCGGCAAACATAAAACCAGGACATAAATATCCACAGTACATATAAAACCTTCTCTACTCTCCTCTCTCTCCTCTCTCTATATATAAAGTGTATTAAATAACACTAAAATTAATATATATTAAAATATATTAGTATATTACGATATATACTGAATTATATATCATAATATATACATACTATATATATATTATATTATATATATAATATTATATATAAATTGTTACCGGACACTAATAAAACCAGGTTTCTGAGCCACCGTACCTCGAGGACCTGATCGCACAGAAGTCTCAATATAGTTACCTGTCTTCTAATAATGGTCCAGAAATAAAAGGGCAACAGTTTTAGCAGTATATTTACAACACAAGAGAGTGATAAATCCTCGTCAAAAAATAAATAATATATCACTATGGTGTAACCCAATCTGTGACCCAAAAATCCTACCCTGCTAAAGCCAATATAAATCCCCAAAATTAATAAATATAAATAAATTAAATAACTCAAATAATAATCTCCACAGCAATGTAAAATCAATGAAATCATATATAACAAAAAAAACTCGAATCCCTCACAAAAATGTCGATCAATGAAATCATAACTGGTTAACAAAGATTGAAGTATTACCATCTACACACAAAGAAATGTCAATCCAAGGAAAGATAAATTAAAATCAATTCAAATAAATAGTCACTACAATAGACAACCCATATCACTGGCGGACGCGCAATCTGAACCATGTTGTGCATATATAACCCTGACTCCAGAAGCGTGGGCGTTGCTGCCACCGAGTTGCGCCTATGCGCCTAGTGGCGCACTATCAATTTGTAGCCGCAAAGGCCATAGGCGCAAACAAATTTTTAAAAAGGCGGGACATAAGCAAAGTGGCCACAACCAATTCTACATGCACCCTATATTATGAGCCCGCCTGGTATAGAACAGAGAACAAGAGGCATTCTTTCTAATTGTACCCTCCTAAAGTATAGAACCTTAGAAAGGCGTGGCTAACTCTGTATCATTCTAAAATTGCACCATAGTAAAAAACTAATATAACTATTATAATATAATTACTATTTAATAATTTACATAATAATATATATATATTTATTAATTATATATTATACGTGAATATTTATTACTAAACTATATATATATATATATATAAGTATTATACCTATATATATATATACTATTATATATATAATATATATATAATATATATATATAGCTATACTATATAACTAACTATATACTATAGTATATTATAGTATGTGATATATATATAATATATATATTAATACTCATACTATTATATGTATATATTATAATATATATAATAATATAGTATATATATATATATTATATATATATATATATATATATTATATACTAATAACGTACTGGCTATATAATATCTATAACTAGTTCGAACTAGTCTTAACCTACAGAATAAAATTTGCAAACTATGGTCTCTGGAAAATTTCTTAAACTTCTTGCAGCGCGCTCGTTGTTTGAAATCCCTCTCGGGAACATAACAGGGTACCACGAAGGACATGGAGGAGGTGAGAGGCACGTGATAAGATACTTATTTTACCAGGTTGTTTAATTTACAAAAAATTAATTGTGTTGTTTTTTCTTCCTTATAAAGCACCGAAAGCATAGCTTTTATTCTTTCGCACTATAGTTTACTTTGCCAAATAATATTTAGCAAACAGCACCGGCCGCGAAATAGTCGCCAAGGGCGCAACAGGGCGCATATGCGCGCACAAAGGTCGAATAGGTCAGGCTGATGTACAAAAATATAGGCGTATAGGCGCTATAGGCGCATAGGTTACCGGCGGTCAATATAGGCCATTAGAGATACGGCAGGCGCATCAGCAAGTATAAAAAAATATAAGGCGCGCCCAAGCTTCTGCCTTGTGAACTTCACTAGTCTTCGAATCCTTATCGGTAACACCGTTATATGATACTATACTTATAGCTACTAGCTAGCTTATAATATTAGATCCGACTGTGAACGTGCGAAGATGGACGTATTTAAATGAAAATTAAGAAAAGGAAGGAAAATGAAGATCAGATAGAAATACCCAAGACACCATAAGAGAGGAAGTAGACGGTAAAAGCCCTGAAGATTGAAAAATGTGAATTGTAAATCAAAGACGAAATCGGTATTCATTCCGATTTCAAAAAGAGATCCAACATGGCGGTTTGTGATCTGTTAGTCCTTGCCAAAGATTTCTATTATTGATAAACAAATCATTAACAAATGAATAAATTTGTCCTCAAAACTTTATTTCCAAATCAATCATTTTATATATTTCTCCATAAAAGATTTTACCAGTGGAGAGCTGGCAAAATTTGAAAAATAAAGACTTTATGTATCTGAATATTTTGGAAAATGTGTATTGTAAAAATTGTATAAAATTCACTCACGTGCAGGAATTTCTAGAGACTTTGAAGTAACTTGAAGAACCACGAATCCTTCATTTGAGAATATCCTATGGAATGGTGAGGCTTTGTGATGGAAGATTTTAGGGCATAAGGGAGGTAAATGTTTTTTCTGAGGTTCTTCATCGTCCCATAAATCGACAATGCCGCATCCAGGCTTACTCCTTCTAAAGCACCAGGCTTCTTCTATCACTACGTAATTTACTTTTAATGAAAGCATAATCTCATAAACTTCTTGCGAACTTTTGCGAGAAAACACTGAATATACTTGTTTGGTGCGGCGCCTTAACGCCGCGCTTTCATAATGAGGGTGATTAACAATTGGTCTACGAGTGGAGAGGAGAATGTTAGCCATAGTTGCCATTGGGCCAGCAAATGATTCATCTTTCCCGGTCTCTGAATTGATCCATTCCAGTAGTTCTTCAAAATTTGGATCATTATATTCGCCTACAATACCACGCTGCTCTACTAAGTTTCTAAAGCCTCGAATACACATACTGCTAACAAGAAGAGCGAGTATAGCATAATGAAGGTCTTTTCTCTTAAAAAATGACCAAAGTGATCTAGAAGCTAAGAGCGATGAAATAACACACAATTGTGGAGTAAAAAACATTTTTAATCGCATAATAAGAACTGCTAAAATGGTGTAAAAAGTTAATAATACTACATTAAATAAAATGCCGGCATCAACATCGCTCCAAATTGATGTTTTGTAAGTTTGTTCTTTCTCCCTTTCTTCCACCCTCTTTAAAAGATTAGCTTTGATCTGCACTAATATTTTTAATGCAACAGCAATAAGTACTGCCATTACACAAGGAAGTAAAAGTGTTTCCGTTAATTTATTAATGGTTTCTTTCGGTAGTATGTCAAATTCTTTGGAACAGGTGTAGAGCTTTGTATGAAAATCAGAGTAGTTTGTAAATTTTGACCTAAAAAGATTTATAATATGAGCATCATCTTCAATGGAAAGAATGCGAGATAATTCCATTTTGGACGCTAATGATGCTATGAATAAAAATGCCACCTGTACGCCGACGTTGGTGGGTCGAGGAAGTGTCTGAATCAAAGGCTCAATGAAAACATATAAAAGAAATACACCAACTAAAACGCCAGCAAGAGTGGAAGCCAAAAGCATTGAATTTGCAAACTGAACAATCAATGCATTAACAAGAGCATAAAGAGCACCGAGTAGGGTTAATAACATGGGTAGAGGAGATGACACCCCTATAGAGTAAAGAATATAGAGTATTCCAATATTAGCTGCTAAAGTAAATTGAGAAAACTGCCAACATAGTAAATAATTTAAAGCAATATTGCCAAAAAGAAGAGGCTGTGCCCATGAAACTTTTGGCTTCCTTAAAGAAAATGTAATAATCATATTTAAAGCTAGACTAAAGGGGAACGCGAAGCTCTCTCTAAGGGGAGGTGTCCACTGAACCCTTGTCGCTTCTCCATGGTTAAAGAAAAAACAAATAACCGTAATAAAACCACCAGCTAAAGACCGACTTAGTTGTGCACCTGAGAGGAAGAAAAGTGCGGCCGTGAAAACCTACATACATTTGTGAATAAACGATAGGATCCTCCGAGAACAACCTAAAGGAAAAAAATTAGGCTATGGGCAGATGGTCATAGGTCAGATGGCGAGGAGATGCCAATAGAGTATATTGTCAAAGTAGAGTTGGCTAAGGAGATCAGACAATAGGAGAAGTGAGCTACATGGAGATACTGGAGGGAGAGAATCTCCACGAGATGGCTTAGGATTGTTAGCGAGTGAGATGGCTAAGGAGATGTGCAATGTGGAATGGGCGAGGAGATCGCACTAGGAAGTATAGCGGGCAACGGCAAATTTTGGAGATACATTGGCTAAGGATGATTATCCTATGGCAGGATAGTTGGACTAGATGTAGATTAGTGGCTGTTACCCTGGTAGATTCTATGGTTCTAGATGAGAGACCTGTGCAAACGTACTGTAAGTAGAGTATTGTGTCTATAGGAGAATTAGCGAGGTATGAGATGGCCGTTTTTGGTACGACTCAATGTTTTTTACATTGATGGGATGGATCAGCTTAATTGTATGAGCGAGGAGATTGGCAGTAGAGATGTAATGGTCATAAATGGGTAAGGCTTGGTTGTATGAGCCATGGCTCAGAGACGTTAGAGCAACGGGAATTTTGATTAGGAGCATGGTCGAGGAGAGTGACTAGGAATTGGCGAGGATGATGGCTTAGGAGATGGCATTAACGGATGATAATAACAGCTAAGGAGATTACGCGAAGAAGTAATGAGCAGAGTAGTAGATGGGCAGGAGGATGCTCAGGAGAGATACGGCAGTAGAGATGGCTAGGACGATGGAGTAGGAGATGGGCGAGGAGATAGTTAATGCAATAGGAGATGGACGAAGGAGACTAGAGCTAGGAGATGGCTTGGACGATAGGCTAAGGAGTGGCGGACCGCAAGAATGGTTAGAGACTGGGCGACGAGGAAAGATTTTCATGGCTAGGAGATAGGCAAGTAGCAGATGGCAAAGGAGATGACTATAAGATAATACGAAGTAGTATAGGCTAAGCATAGATAGACATGACACCGATAGGACCTAGGAAGAAAATGGCTTAGGTACCTGAGCGGAGGAAGATATAGCTAGGAAGATGTAATTTCCTTATAGAAGAACTATATGGCTGGAGAAATTCTACGGCATAAGGAGATGGAACTAGGCCAGATGGCAGTGAAGCATGAGGCTGGTTGTGAGCATATTTGGCTCAAATAGCATGGCTAGGAGATCAATGGCGCTGATTACTGGGCTACGATGGTGAACATATGTGTAAATAAGAATGGGCTAGGAAGATAGCACAGAGTTGAGCTAAAGGACGAACTTTATGTTTGATGAGACGTAGAACGGTTATTTCAGCGTTAGATGGCTAAGCCATGGCGCAGAGCGAAACAATATATGATGTTATTAGAGAAATGGTAGATCGAGGATGTCGTAGGCAATGAAAACGCAAGACATTGAGCTTGAACGGGGAGCGGATTGTCTAGGGGTCAAGCATGACTATACTCACGCTGCACACGAGTGGCGCAGCGGGAGAATGGCTATATGAAAATAACGATAGCGCACCGCGTTAGAGAGATCTGCAATTAGATGTGAGATATGTGCTTAGCAGTAATGCGTCGCAATTTCTATCTACTTCATTCAAAACATCAGCCATCTACAAACTTTGTATTAAAGTTTCTGTGATGGAGGAAAAGAGAGAGATCCGACAACTCTACAGCTCATAAATATCCATATAAGTCATCATTATCACTAGCCATCTTCTCGCACATATACGTCATTATGCCTACATTTCATCTCTCTTGCTCAGCTATACTCCATAGTTATACACCATATACCTTAGCTAAATTTCTATTCCCATATATTGCTTTATTTTCTGTTTTATCCGAAATCGCATCCTGTGTAACTACGACTCCATCATACATAACAGCAAGATTTTCATAAATTGTATTTTGCAAATAACTCAACACACAGTAGAACCATCGAGAAGAAATTGTGTCTCCGTACTTTATTGTCATACCTAGACGAATAGTTCTCACTATTAGCGCTACATCTAAGCTGATGCCATACCTCCTCCCATTGATCTTCTTCCAAATGTCTACGCACATACCTCCATTTGCTATCTCCTAGCCTCACATAGTCCACGTATTTATAGCAACCATTCCTATTAGCCATACTCACTATCGCAAAAAGCTGCTCTAATACGATTACTATCGCTAAGGCAATGCATAATATACAGGAGTGCCTAAATGATATATGCATATATACATCGTCTTAGTGGCTTGTTAACACATCTTATACGATAATTGGCTCTCCATCTCTTCAATCAACAGTCCTTGATATTCTCTCTTCATACTCATACTAACAAACACGCACTCCTCTGCCTAATCAACATCGCTAGATACGCCTCTCTCATGGTTTAAAGTATCGACTTCTACTTACGCACTTCTTAAATACAACTAAGACATGCTCCCTTTTGGGATAGAGATATCTATCAACGCCTGCCGTTATCTACGAGGTATATACGTGATACCTCTACCGGACACGCTGAATGTACAATTATACTCTGGTTTCGCAGATCGTTTGAGGCGTCACACTTATTGCTCCGAACAGTGAAATTGCCTTTCGACTCCACTTCCTAGCCATCTACTCCGATATCATATCTATCCTACTAGTACTATACGTTACTTGAAAATCGCTCCCTGCATCCATCTGCATATCAATCTATAAATACTTATGGGCCTATATAGTTATTCGCTAAGCCAGCAACAATCTTATTTGACATAACTATCAATTAGTCCTCGCCAGTTCATAATGGGTCTTATACAAGGTACATGCAATGCTCCCTACGCCCTCATTTTATCCTCAAATAGCCATCTTTCCCTAGCCATTCGTCTCACACTCCAAGCCTTAAGACAATTGTGTCGTCCCCTCGCACATCTTCATAGCTAATTACAATCACGTTTCGCCCATACTTCTCTAGCTCATCGAGGCCTGATCACTAATCGCTCACTTCACCTCCTTGGCCATCCTTTATTATTTCCTTATAGTCAATACATTCTCTTCCACCTATGCCAAATACTACTACCTAACAGCACAAATCTTCTCGCCTATCTCGCCCCTAGTAATCAACAACTCTTTTGAATACGTCCTATTCGTAGTTTCATACTCCTCTTGATACATCTCATATCACTAGTTCATTATTATCATCTCAATATACATAGCCTAAATGCATAATTATACCGTGAGCCATAACTATTTCTCACTTGCACATTAGTGGGAATATAGCCTATGCGATTTCTTTTGCCTTTCACTCATTCACATGTATATTACTTTATCCCTAGTCACAATACAATAATTGCCTAAGACGAAGCGAAGTAGTCAGCATCTCTCGTACTGCAACTATCCAAATATAGACACGTAGGGTCTCCTCCACTCTGCCACGGACACGGGATAAGTAAGACCGTTAAGACCATCATCAATAACTAAGGTCTAAATGCATAAAGTCGATACCCCATAAGTCAATAGCCTCAGCTGTGCAAGTGTTCTTAAATGGGATCGTCGATAAGTGCGTATCCCTGAAGAGACATATTCCGTTCAGAAAAATCCTTAGTTATTAGCCATATCCTAAGAACTCATAATCATAACTACGCATAAGCAGTACTTACTTGCACGTGGCCAATTCTAACTATAAGGCTAAAACACAATACCATATCTACAGTCACATTAATCCCTCGCATCTTATATAATAGAAATTTTAACTCCATATGGACGAAAGATCGTTTTCACTAAAGCATTCTCTCTTCTCATGCACGATGAAAAATAACTTTCACTAATTGACTCATATATATGAAACAACTTATCTACTACGACAACTGAGCTTTTGTGTATGCGGTAGGCTCAGACTGCATCCCTCCTCTTAAGAGATTCTACCTCCTTTGGCCATTTATTCTCTATAGCTACATCATTGATATATTTATGTCAAAAGTGGTGATCTGCCGAAGCAATATATCACAGAAAATTAGTTCCCATATGATAAAGTATTTAATAGTAGGGGCCCTTGATAAATAAGATCGACTCGCCGATCAAGTGAATCGCTGAGCCACTAAAGTCAGCTAATCACCTTATTCTCATCAAGTCTGGTAGAAATAATTTACTTCATCTTTAGTGCGATCTTCACTATATCTATCCTTTAATTACCTAATTTAGTATAATAATTACGTAATAAATGAGCATGTTTCGTGTCTCTCACGCTCATATGTATAGCCATAACCATCTTTGGCCATCTGAAATTTTTCTGTCAAATACTATTTATTCCTATCTTCACATTTGGCCTCTCTTTGCCTATATCAATTTCCACGCTAACCATCCTATCCCCTAGCAATTTCTTTCTTCGCCACGTTTTTGCTCCTCATGCTATTTTCATATGTCTCAGTGCTTGCTATCTTCAACCTTAGACTATTACTTCTCCTCGCAACATCGCCTCTTCTGAAGCTCATTTAGCTACATCTTAAGGCTATTTTCCTCCTAGCCATTCTTACCTTAGTATATCACATTCAATCCATCCATCTTGTACTAGCCAATCTAACCCTAGCCATTCATCCTTGCCAAATCCAACTCTCTAAAGCTAATTCATTTCGCAATCTCTACTAGCTATCATACTCCTGTGCCACCTAACTCCTAGCTTCATACTTAATCCTCTACATGCATTATTCCTTATATCCTAGTCTCCTCCTCGACCATCTCCTAGCCATCTCCTGTGCCAACTTCTCGCCATCAATTAGCTATATCTCTATACTCGCATCTCCAAGCCATCTTCAGCTCTACTCGAATCTCCTAGTCATCTATCCTTGGCATACGTTCACTAGCCATACATCCTCGAATACACTATTTTAAGCATCAAATTATCATCCTAGCAATTAGACTACTCCTAGCCATCCTCCTTGCTCAATCATCCTAGCCATCCGTCTCTTAAGCCATTATCCTCGTCAATCTTCCCTTGTAGCCATTCATCGTTTCATTCTTAAGCTTTGACTAAATCTCCTTATTGTCTCCTCTCGGGTTTTCTCATCTCATATAGCGATGATTATCACTCTTATCAACACTTTCACATAGCGAGGAGGAAGAGTTCGCACAGGAGAGAGAGTATATTGGCCCGAAACAAAATAAGAGTAGATAGATAGGCTAGGAGATGGAAGGGCATACGGAGAAGAGTAGCGTGAAGGGAGAACCGTTCGTAGTAGAGATATGGACTGGGATTAGGCTTGGAGACTGAAACGAATGGATAGAGTGGTGTAAGGATTATTGGCTCAGGAGAATAGACTTAGGATAGACTTCTCGCCGGGAGATGAGCATTTTATTAAGATGGACAAATAGTAAGACAAATACTAGAGATAGATGTTGATAGCACGAGAATGGATCAGACAGATGGGCGTATGGAGCTGTCCGCAGGGAAGAGTTATTACACTAATTTATCTTGTGTCGAGTGTGAATTTGTGACTAGAAGAGTATGCTAGGAAGATTGGAGAGTGATCTAGATGTACTAGGAGTATTCCGCGTTCGAGGAGACTGGCTACGAGGTGGGCATAAATGATAAGAATTGACTCATGGAGATTGTCGAGAAGAGTGGGAATAGGGTAGGAGATGGCATAGAGAAAGAATTGGTATGGAAAGATGATGGTTGAAAGAATGGTACGTTGAGAGATGATGTATAGAGGTAAGGAATGGCGATTGAAATGAGCTAGGAAGGAAAGAAGTACGGTAAAGAGATGGGAGGGCAGACTAGCTACGATGGAGAAGAAAGTAACAGAGATAGCGAGGAGATGGCCACGAACAATGGCTAAGGAGATGGCTAAGCCCAATACACTTAATGGCATACATGAGATGCTTAGAAGAGAATATTGCGACGGAGTGCGTGCATACGATGATTTTCGGATATTTTGTTAGGGGAGATTGTACGATAAAGAATCGTAGATAGGTGAACGATGGCAAGTAAGATAAATGAGTAATGGCACGACAAAAGGGAAGAAAAAACCACGAGTAAAGAAAGAAAAACTCCCAAATCAAGAGAGATTCATATAAAAAGATAACAATAATAAAGGCCAGGAAGAATGGAGCATAGGAATAGAATAGACAACAAAGGAGAAGGATAATGGAGAATAAGAGATACCGAAAAAAGGAGATGGGCATAGAGATGCGTACTGGTAGAAATATGAGCAGAGAGTACGAATTATAAAAAAGCATAAGGAGAAAATGGGCAAGAGAAGCTGTAGAAAGGTAAAGAAATAGACTAGCTGGTAAGCAGTAAGACTGGAGCATGAGATAAGAATCAAAAAAAAAGTATCAAAATGTAAGAGATGAAGACAAATAGAGACAGATGGAATAAGATTAAAACGCACAATGTACCCGAATTGCAGATGCTAGCCGAGAGTTTGAGAAGACCAATCAATTATAAAATCGCCAAGATGTTGTACTTATATGAGAAATCATAGAGAAGAGAGGATTTTTTAAAGGCACGTGGAGATGTAAGATGTGGTATTAGTGAAGATAGATACAGATTACGTAAGGAGTATAATATAGCATAACTTAGAATAGGAGTAAAGGAGACATTGGCCAGTGTGCATAGTGTAGGTCAGGTAAATGATTATACAGATAGAGATTATAGAATTGGAGCTAGATAGGTGTCTATTCTTTTTATATATATATTGGCAGAGATAATTTGTGATAGGGTTTGAGAAACGAAAGAGAAGTGATATAAGGATAAATTATCACAAAGTTATTACAAAAATGTGTAAGGTATAAAACAGAACGAGTAATCACGAAATAAGTAATCAAATTGGTGCAAAGTATAGGAATGAAATGAGCATGGAACAGACAAAATAACAGAAAAAGGAAAAACAAAGAATAAGAAAGAAAATAGAGAAAAGAATAGAGATGATTCAGCTAGTAGGTGTAATAGAATACAAGAGAAGATGAAAGCATAGAATAAAGAAGATCAGCATCAGGAAAAAATTAGGCAGAGCAGGAAAGATAAGATGATGGCTCATAATTTATAGCTAAGATAGGCATAAGGAATGGACATGGATGAAGCAATAAAAGGCTTATTTTATTTATATATATATTTTTTATATTATTAAATAAAAATGGAATACTTAACCAGATAGTTCGAAAATAATAAAAGTAAAATAGAAATAAATGAATGAATATACAATAGAGACTTAAGAAGTATAACATAAGAATTATATCGGAAGAGGAAGAATGTTAGACGGACTCAAGGAACGCAACTCGCGCACACGCAAGAATACTATAGGATAATAGAGACAGCACATGAAAGATGATAAGAGAGATTAATTTTTCGAGATATGCATAGGACTAGAACGATTAGAATAGCAATAGAAAATCACGAAATAAAGGATCTAGAGATATAACATATATCGGCTTAAATCAAATAACTATAGAAGAACAATAGGACAGTCAGGAGAAAATGTAAGTCTAAGAAATGGAGAGGAATAGAGATAATTTATCTATAAGTAAAGGAGAAAAGTAAAAATAAGACCAATTGAGAAACTAAGGAGACATGAGCAACACAAGCATATAAGAGAAAAAAGACAAATGAAGCAATACAACTGAAAGAGAATGGATTATAATAGTAGGTAGATAAGTATTTAGCGCTAAAGTGAGACGAAATAGAACAAAAGAATATAGAATGAGCATTTTAGGCAGGAATGAGTGAAGTTGAAAAAGAGTGGAGAGAGAGAAAGGAGAACTTGAAGTTGATATAATAATATAGATGAGGAATGGAGAAATAGCAAAAGTATACAAATTAGAGAAACTGAAACGAACATATGCGAAAAGACAAGAAATTATAAGAGAATAGAAGACCTATTACAGCGAAGGAAGATGGGGTCATAGCGTATAGCAGTGAGCAGAGAGAGTAGAAGTAGGTCACAGAGAGATGGAAAATAGTTACAAGAAAACGCATTTGTCGATAAATGACAGATGGATACTCGTAGAAGATGCAGCAGGGAAAGAACGAAAAATGAAAATATCTCTAAAAGGGGTTGGAGAGAAAAGAAAGTGAAAATTTATGAGAGTAAAACGATGATACGGGAGTTGGCAGAATGACTTAAGGCTATAAGATCAAAACACAAACAAGGCTAATAATAATAAAGAGAGACAGCGAATGTCAAGAAAAGAAAGGAAGAAGACCTCGAACATACTCAATCTATCAAGCTAGAGAACATCTACAAATTCAGCCTCATGCTATATATATCCGAAACAACATTCATATAGTTACTAGATATAATTTCTATCAACTCAAGCATCATCTACCTATACCATAGAAAATACACAAGAAATCAAGACAGATACAGTACAACATAAAGAACATAAAATCGGACATACAATAAGAAACGATCATAGTAAGCTACTACTTATATACCACTTAGAATGCAGAAGGTAATTATTTACGATTATTCAGAAAAATTAAGCAACTAATTCACAACTCCATTGAGAATTTCTAACATATTTGTGTCAGAAATAATTGCTAAAAAGAACAAGCCATAATGTGTAGTAATTCATAATAATAATAACACACATTATTCATTTTACCCTTTCGGCCACTCATAATGCTATAGACCTCGTCTTCATAAAAGCCACACACAAATAACAACTCAAACACTGTAACACAATTATATATGACACATACTCACATAAAAAGCAACAATAACAACACTATATATACAAACATACACATGAAAAAAAAAAAATCTTATGAAAAAAATCACTAAAAACAAAAAATAAAAAAAAAAATCCAAAAATATACCCAATAAATTAATAACCAATAAGACACAAATAAATCACGCAACAAGAATCCTAAGCCATCCATCAACTAGTACATGAGATTCATAGGGAGCAAACCGTTTGTGACCATGTAACGTATCAATAAATATATTCACCATTGATATAAATAATATTTCATGAACTTTTATAGAAATCTCTCAAGTCAATAAACTTAAAGACCATACAATACTGGACAACAACAACACATATAAGAAAAAAAACAATAATACAAAAAAACATCTCCATAAGCATGAATAATCAATAGAACAAAATATAAAAACACATCACAAAATCGAACATACAATAACATAAATATAAGAAAAAATATAATAAAATATTAATAAGAGTAAAATATAGCTCAAAATATATTCTCACAATTCAATACTAAAAAAAAGGAAAAATAAAAAAAACAAATCAAATTCACAAAAACAATAAATGGCATAATAAAAATACCATACACATAAAGTCAAAATAAAAATATACATAAATAACATAAGCCAAAATTCAAAAATAAATCATCAAGACAATAAAAGCTCATCGAGCATAATCCAATAACTAGACTATAATCTCTTTTGACCCAATACAATCCTAGCACAATAACATCACTCGACATCCATAATTACAAACTAAAATAACAATTATAAACAATACCAATCAAAGACAAAAAAATAAAAATAAACATCTTCCTCATGCTCATAAATACATATTTAGACAGGTGAATATATGATTATTAAGAACATCAAATTCCTACAAAACTAACTTTCTAAAGACACTAGAAAAATATAAAAAACTTTCCATTACGCTTTGAATATATATATATATGGATAGGTGAATGGTACATATAAGACAAAATAGAAAAGAAAGACAAATACATCTGTAACTGCGCATAAAAAATTTATGTTATTCTCATATATATCCCTTCAGAGAAAATAACATGAGGTATCTAAAGAACAAATAGATTATCAAGAAACTCGAAAGAATCATAGAAATATAGCTATTCCGTAGACAGTAACATAAACTTCTGCAAATTAATACATCAAACATACGATTGGAAAACATACTCCTCGACACCATAAATAAAATATGATATATATATTTCCTTACCTAGCCATAACCTCACCCTTAAAAAGCACAAATGCTAAGCCTAGAACCATATAAAAAATAGCCCAAGAATATAGATAGGCATCATCTTTTAGTCGAATTTCAAGGGGTGGAGCACTAATGGGGGTATATAGTACCTGGAATTTAATTAGATAATCAACAGATAAACAAACAAATAACTAATATAACATTAGCACAGCAAATTATCTAAAAGTATAAAACGATAAGCCAAGTTACATCCTCGATATGTTTACAGCATAGCAACATAAATACCTTATAAGAAAGTCTAACACATAAGAAACTTTATATAATCATATAAAAAAAAAATGATTCCAACAAAGAAACAACATCAAAAAAAACAGTACATTAGATACAAAAGAAACTAAAATAAAGAGGAAAAAAGTTAATCAACTTTCAAAGTCTTAAGAAAAATAAAAACCCACATACAAAATATATACAGATATACCTTAAAGCCATAAATACTAAGAATTAACTTCATTGCCAGATACTCCTAAGCAATAACAAATTACATACGATAACAATACTACATCTACATTAAGACCTGAAAATAAAAGTAATATAAAAATTAAAAAGTATACACACCATTATCCATATATAACGACAAAGAAACAAATTATACCTCAAGAATAAACTCTAAAGCAATAATAGAAAAAAAAATAAAAAAAAAAAAAAGAATAAAAAAATATAGATATAGAATAATATTTAACCCCAAATATAAATAAATAAAGACTGGTAAAAAGAACGAACAACTTAAAGCCCATAGCATAAAAAAAATAAAATATCTAAAAAAAAAAAAGTAACCTTAAGTAAAATAGCTAAGAAATACTTTAAGTAAGTACACCTTAAAAAGTAACCATAAAAAAAAAAATCACATACAAAAGCATATTATCTTTGTACTTCACAAAAAATAGAAAAAAAAAAAATAACTAATATGAAACATATATAAATTAAAAAAAATATTCAAAACTAAATAAAACAACAAGAAAATGAAAACAAAATACATAACAAAATACATAAAATAAAAAAGAAAAACCGCCATAAGAACATAATCTTTAGGCTAGAAAAAACATAGACATAGTAAAAAAAAAGAAAGAAAGAATGTTAACATACTAAAAAATAAAAAGATTTACCAAGTAAGAAACAATTCAATTAGACCTTAAAAGAGAACAGATTTAATAAAAAAAATTAAAAAGCCATTAATAACTATAAAGTAGCAAAATCAACATGAAATTATCTAATAATGAAACAATCTGTAAAAAACAAAAAAAATTACAGAGAAGATGTAAAAAACATAATAAAAATAAAGATAAAATAAGAATCATCAAAATAAAGAATAGCTAAAAGCTAAACATAATAATAACAAGCAAAAAAATTAATAATAAAATAAATAAAACTCTAATTTTCGAAAAACTAAAACAAAATCTTTACAAAGTTTTCAAACTAAGAAAAAAAAAAATTAAAATAAAAAAAAAAAGCAATAAAAAGAAAGCAAAAATAAACCATCAGATCTGACAGCAAAATAGAATATGAATACATTACAGAAAATTACATAGGACAACAATACAAAAATAAAAAATAAAATAAAACATAAAAAGAAAACCAATAATAAACTACGTACAAGAAACGGAACACTGCAAAAAATCAAAAATCCCACAAAGAACGCTTGTAATAGTATTAACAGAATATAATATTCAAAAACACTTGTAGCAAAAATCACCAAAACCAAACCACAAAAAATAAAAATAAAGAAAAAATAATACAAAAAAAAAGAAAAAAAATAAAAAACAAAAAGGAAAACCCATCAAATCTGCAAGCACAAATCAAAATCAAAAAAAAAAGCATTACAAACACCAAAAAAAAAGCATACAAAAAAAAAAAAAAAAAACACCAACAACAAAAACAATAAAAGAAACAACAAACTATCATAGAAGAAAAACTCTGTAATTACATCCCATAGCCATTACCAACCAACTCGAAAAACTTCATACCTTATCTCAGAGAACTATTCATTATTATCCATAACTCACTATGTAAGTATACAAAAACTATTCAACTAGAACATACATCACTAGAATAACTCCTCGCATACAATCACAAATAGACATATAAGGCCTCAACTAAGCTATAGCTAAAAAACTAGCCACATAATAAAATTCGCAAATATTA
>JABUQX010131358.1:17500-22500 GCA_015478945.1 Trachelipus rathkii | reverse complement strand
ACAATAATATTAATAGATTTTGGCTTAAACTATATATACTATATATAATATATATATATATTATATATATATATATATATATATAATATAATATATATATTATATATAATTATATATATATATATAATATATATAATATATATATAATATATATATATATATTATATATATATTATATATATATATATTATATATAATATAATATTATATATATATATATATATTTAAAACCACTTTAAAATAAAACGATCCGCATCCACATTCACGGATGCGAAAAAATGACATCTAATGCATTACTAATCCATACTGTGACTCTTAGTTTCGTAAGCCAAAATTGGATAAGGCGGATCAATAAATTTATAATAAAATAGGAATATATATATATATATACGGGTCTTCAAAGTTTAAAAAGCTGTTTTTCAGAAAAGCGTTTATTTAAAAGCTTTTTTTTTTCAGAAGGCGGTAACGTGTTGAGATAAGAGATTCACGTTTAACTTTATTAATCCACAACTGCGAGAGCAACTTATTTTCCTTTTCCTACAGCCATAACATTCATATCCCCAATAAATAAATACATTTTTAAAATAAAAAAAATTATGGAATCTGTTTTTAAATTTATTTTAAATTTTTGCTTAAACAGTTTAGTTAATATTTTGTTTTGTAGTAGTTTCTACTTTAAAGTTAATTTCTTTTAAAATAATAATAATAATAATAATAATAATAAAATAATAATAATAATAATAATAATAATAAAATAATAATAATAATAATAATAATAATAATAATATAATAATAATAATAATAATAATAAATAATAAAAATAATAATAATAATAATAATAATAATAATAATAATAGTTGCTTTTAAAGAATAATAATAATAAATATTTATACTGCAATAATAATAATTATAATAATAATATAATAATAATAATAATAATAATAATAATAATAATAATAATTAATAATAATTAATAATTACCCTGGGACAAATTTTATTGATCCCAGGTCATAGATTCTAGAGCAGGTGACACAAAAAAATGTCAACGATAAAAAACACTTTCTTTTCATCATTTTCCTAGTTACCAATATATAAAAGATTTTTTTATTTATTTTTTTATTATTATTATTTTTTAGGCAAATTTTTTTTTCTAATAATATTTAATCCTAGCTAGTAGTATAGGGAGGAACCAGCAGATGCCAGATTTGTAGCTAAATCTGGCAACATGCCGATATATATATATATTTTTTTTGGCTACTTTTTAGTACTCAGCTACCTTTCTGGCTACTTTTTATGTCTGGCGTTTTGAAAATGGGGCTCAGCCCCAGGGGGCCCCTTTTTCATATACGTTCGCCAGCTATTTTTGGGCTATGTATGTGTGGGTGTAGGTGTATGTGTATGTTTTTTGTTACTTTCACCCCGTTATCATCCTGGGTTCTCCCCCTACCCTCCTTTATTCCATTCGGATATGTTATGATTTCACGTTCTTTCCTGAGCCTTTTTTTAACCCTTTTTTTCAGGCTTTTTATCATTTTTGTATATATTTTTAACGACTTTCTTCAACTCAGCTACTTTCATGAACATTTTTAGCTGCTTTCCTGCTAAATCTGGCAACTTATAGCTAAATTTCAGTATTTTTGCACTTTTAACTTTTCTTTCGACGTTTTATCATTCTAGGTATATATTTTTAAAGACTTTCTAACACTCAGCTACTTTCCTGGTCTATTTTTCTAGCGTTTTTCCTGCTAAATCTGGCAACCTATAGCTAAATTTCAGGATTTTAACACTTTTTAGCCCTTTTTTCGGTATTTTTATCATTTTAGGTATATATTTTTAATGACTTTCAATTACTCAACTCCTTTCCTGAGCCTTTTCTATCATTTTTCAGATAATTCATGCATCCTATAGGTAAATTTTCTAGGATTTTTAATCTTTTTGATATATTTTTGCACTTTTTTTTTTTTTTGCCACTTTCTACTTACCTGAACTTTTTTTTTTTAAGTTTTTCCTGTAATTTCATTAGTTTACCTGTTAATTCTGGCCACTTATTGGCAAATTTTTATAATTTTTAACTTTTTCGATACATTTCCGACCTTTTTTACCACCATTTTACAGTCGTCAGACATCTCAACTAGATCCCCTATCAAAGGAAGCGATAGTAACCGTTAGGCTTAAATGTATGCCCCATCAATGGGTTCATATTAACCATTAGGCTTAAATACGTTCCCCTAGCAACGTTAGTCTTATCACCTGTTAACCTTTCAATCACCTCATCTAAGTTCGTGAATCATTTCTACTGCGTTTTTGACGCTTGTGGCGTCACATCAAAGGTTTTCGATTTCATCCACGCGTTTGAGTTTAGCTCCGAGCCCCGTCAGCTGCCCGCTGTCCGCATTCCTCAACCCGCCTCCAGCCTTCGGTCGCCCGCTAACAGCCTCCAGCCTCCAGCCTCCCGTCGCTCGCTAACAGCCTCCAACCACCCGCCTCCAGCCTCCAGTCGCCCGCTAACAGCCTCCAACCGCCCGCCTCCAGCCTCCCGTCACCCGCTTCCTTCCTTCTATGAGTTAGTACCCCTACCTCCCTTTTTCTAATGCAAGTATTCAACTTTGTTATTTTTCGAGCTAGAGAGTTGAACTTGGTGTCTATCCCTATGTTTCGAGGTATGCCGAGTTGATTTCAGGCATTACCGAGTGGTTCAAAGCTTTCCTTAAGGTCTTTTGCACCGGTGCTGCGGTGCTCATATATATTTTTTGGTTTTTAAAAGCTTTCAAGTTAAGATATTCTCTTCAAACGGGGTACCATGGTTGTTGAAGGTGCAGGATGTCATGTAGGTACCTGCCCTAACTGGAGTTCCTGTATGTAACTGTCCTAACCTCACACCTACACCTACACACACACACACACGGATACGTATACACACCCGCTAGGCTACTTATACACACACGCACACCCGTTAGGCTACTTATACACACACATACACCCCGCCCTAGGTACATACACCCACTCTAGCTCACACCTACACCTACACATACACACACACACTAGAACACTTAAACACACATACACACACACCCATAGACACTTACACCCACCCATAGACACTTACACTCACCCATAGACACATACACTCACCCATATACACTTACACACACATACACACACGCACACACACACACGCACACTCACACACATACACACACTCGATATTTTGTTGCCTCAACTTTGATGCCTCAGCTTTGATGCCTCAACTTTGATGCCTCAGCTTTGATGAATCATCTTTGATGCCTGCTTTGATGTGACTTATCTTTGTTACTGGAAAAAAGAAGGAGGAGGAGTAAGAAGAAGAAGAAGAAGAAGAAGAAGAAGAAGAAGAAGAAGAAGAAGAAGAAGAAGAAGAAGAAGAAGAAGAAGAAGAAGAAGAAGAAGAAGAAGAAGAAGAAGAAGAAGAAGAAGAAGAAGAAGAAGAAGAAGAAGAAGAAGGAAAAAGAAGAAGAAAAGGAGAAAGAAGAAGAAGAGTCTCATATGACGGAGCACATGAGTCGGAGCCAGAGTTTGTGATGACGGAGTCAGACTGGAATTATGGCTCCAGTTGCATATTGAGTCAATTGAGGTGTGTTTATATATGTTTCAAAGGACATAGATTCCAAATTTTGGGGGTGTCGTAACCCCCCAAAATGAGTTCGAGGAACCCTTGAGTGGGTCCTCAGCTGGAGAAAAGGAAGAAAATTACAGAGTACAAGACAGAGAAAAGATGAAGGAAGGAAATGGAAGTTTCGTAAGATAGAACAAATGAATCATTGGAGCTATCGGTATCGGCACCGGTGAAGGGTCGGTGCGGTGCCGAATTAGTAAATATGTGCTTATCACCATAATATTAGTGTGTTTATATACGTCTTCAGCGATGTAGAATATGAATAACATAGTTTCAATACACTCAAAGATGTCTAGGGACACCAATTGAGATGGGGGCCGAACCCCAAAATGTGGTTTTTACCCTTTTAAATGAAATTTTAAAAGATAAGTTAATAATACATAGACTTACGCTCTATCAACAGCCCCATGTTGCATAAATATATGTAGCAACAGCCCTATGTTGTACAAATATATATGAAACTTAACACAGAGAACTTAAGTGGTTCTCTCTTAGTCATACACAATGGTATACATATGTTGTACAACTGAGATATTCAAGTCAAAACTTGCACTCGATTTGTTTAATGTATGCTATATCAAGTTACTATATAAAGATGTGTGTATGTGTATGTGTATGCATGTGTATATGTGTATGTGTCGTGTGTATGTTTTAGTTAGAGGTCGATTACACATGTCTTACATTTTTATTCAAACTGAGGTATATTTATTTATAGAAAATCTGTATTCATTTACCAAGTTAGAGTTAAGTTTAAAGTAGGTTAAAGTTAAAAGTTGGAGATAAAGTAGTTAAAGCTTTAATTTCATGTCGAGGATAAAGATTTATATTTTTCATGTATTAATACAAATGTTTTTTTGAAAAACATTGTTTTGATGAAAAACATTTTTGTTTTTTCGAAAAACATTTTCTTTTGATGAAAAACATTTTTTATTTTTGAAAAAACATTTTTAAAAAAACATTGTTTCTAAAAAAAAGTTGTTTAATTTCCACGAAAAACATGATTAGGGAGATAAAGCAATAAAGCAGTATAAAACACTACAGCAAACAGCCTCCAGGGGCCCCATCCCCACCCCCACCCACCTCATGTTTTACTGCTTTACTGCTTTACCATACTTACTATTAATAAAAATATATGTCACTACCTATTTTTCTGTTCAATCATATACATTTGTATTTCACATTACCCTTTTTCTAAAACTTTTTTTAAAAAAACTTAGACTTAAATAAATATATTTTAATTTGTAACACTTAAGAGACAGATCATAGTGGTAGACCTTTATATAATAATATATATATATAAATATATATATATATATATATATATATATATATATATATATATATATAT
>JABUQX010131358.1:10000-12500 GCA_015478945.1 Trachelipus rathkii | reverse complement strand
ATTTAAGCCTAATGGTTAATATGAACCCATTGATGGGGCATACATTTAAGCCTAACGGTTACTATCGCTTCCTTTGATAGGGGATCTAGTTGAGATGTCTGACGACTGTAAAATGGTGGTAAAAAAGGTCAGAAATGTATCGAAAAAGTTAAAAATTATAAAAATTTGCCAATAAGTGGCCAGAATTAACAGGTAAACTAATGAAATTACAGGAAAAACTTAAAAAAAAAGGATCAGGTAAGTAGAAAGTGGCAAAAAAGTGCAAAAATATATCAAAAAGATTAAAAATCCTAGAAAATTTACCTATAGGATGCATGAATTATCTGAAAAATGATAGAAAAGGCTCAGGAAAGGAGTTGAGTAATTGAAAGTCGTTAAAAATATATACCTAAAATGATAAAAAACCGAAAAAAGGGCTAAAAAGTGTTAAAATCCTAAAATTTAGCAATAGGTTGCCAGATTTAGTAGGAAAAACAATAGAAAAATAGACCAGGAAAGTAGCTGAGTGTTAGAAAGTCTTTAAAAATATATACCTAGAATGATAAAACGTCGAAAGAAAAGTTAAAAGTGCAAAAATACTGAAATTTAGCTATAAGTTGCCAGATTTAGCAGGAAAGCAGCTAAAAATGTTCATGAAAGTAGCTGAGTTGAAGAAAGTCGTTAAAAATATATACAAAAATGATAAAAATGCCTGAAAAAAAGGGTTAAAAAAAGGCTCAGGAAAGAACGTGAAATCATTACATATCCGAATGGAATAAAGGAAGGTAGGGGGAGAACCCAGGATGATAACGGGGTGAAAGTAACAAAAAACATACACATACACCTACACCCACACATACATACCCCAAAAATAGCTGGCGAACGTATATGAAAAAGGGGCCCCCTGGGGCTGAGCCCCATTTTCAAAACGCCAGACATAAAAATAGCCAGAAAGGTAGCTGAGTACTAAAAAGTAGCCAAATATATATATATATATATATATATATATATATATATATATATATATATATATATATATATATATATTTGTATATTATATATATTATAAATATATATATATATATATATATATATATATATATATATATATATATAATATATATATATATATATATATATATATATATATATATATATATATATATCGGCATGTTGCCAGATTTAGCTACAAATATGGCATCTGCTGGTTTCCTCCCTATACTACTCTAGCTATCACCTAATTAATGATAAGTATATTTCATTTATATAATAAGTAAATTCATCAATGTTGTTTCAAGTTATTTTCAATAAAGAAATACATAAAATTAGAGTACTCCTTTATTATACAGTTAATATATATATATATATATATATATTATATATATATAATATATATATATATATATATATATATATAATATATATATATATTATATATATTATATATATACATATATAGTATATATATATATATATATATTATATATATATATATATATATATATATATTATATATATATATAAATATATCTGTATTTTCTGGATAAAGATAAATCAAAAAAAACATTATTCAACTATAATTATTATATAATATATGTACTAAACTTATTATTAATTAGGAAATAATTAGAATTATTTACTAATTTTATTAAAATAATAATTAAAAAAGCAATTTGTGTCTTAAAAAAACAAAAAAATATCCCAACCTTGAGTAATTAAAGCTACTGGTTTTCGGAGTTGTGAAAAATATTGCTTTCATATTTAAAGTTTTCGAAAATATAGAGTCGAGGTCATTTTTATTTTTTTTTTTTTTTTCCCCAAAATTTTTTTTTGAATCACATATATCAATTTTATATATTATTTTTTATGCATAGTAACTGAGTAAATGACAAATTAATTAACTGAATTTTTTAAGAAAGACATTTGAAAAGTAGAAAGTTCGGTTAGTCGGTAAGTTTCAGGCCGGAACCGGAACTTTTAAAAAATCGCGGCTGCGGCCGGAACCTGATATACAGATACATCCCTATATATATATATATATATATATATATATAATATATATATATATATATTTCATAATTATATATATATATATTATATATTATATATATACTATATATATATTATATATAGCAGATTTATATAAATTTAAATATAAATAATATATATATATATATATATTATATATATATATATTATATATATATATATATATATATATATATATTATATATATATATATATATATAATATATATATACTATATTATATATATATATATATATTATATAATATATAATATATATTAATATATATATTATATATATATATAATATATGTAATATATATATATATTATATATAATATATATACTATATATAATATATATATATATATCAAGTGGCGTGCATTTCAGGGCATTGCAAGTCATGCTGAGCAATGACCAAGAATATTAGGATTTTGCCTAAATTCTTATTTATATAAAAAAAAAATTCGCTTACAAACTAATAATAAAGAACAG
>JABUQX010131358.1:0-2500 GCA_015478945.1 Trachelipus rathkii | reverse complement strand
CTTCTAGCACGACATGTCCTACATCTTAGAATACACCCAATATTAGTGCCTACCCTATGTTATAAGATACGTAGAGTCGATTGGTGTATATTAGAAGGTGCTAGGATGCTTCCTTCTACGAGTTAGTACCCAACCCTTTTCTAGCACTTCTAGCAATGACATGTCCTACGTCATAGAATACACCTAATATTAGTGTCTACCCCCTATGTTTTAAGGTGTGAGGATTCAAGTGGTGTGTATTAGAAGTTGTTAGGATGGTTCCTTCTACGAGTTAGTACCCCTACCCCCCTTTTTCTAGTGTACGTATTCAACTTTGTTATTTTTCGAGCTAGAGAGTTGAATTTGGTGTCTACCTTTATGTTTCGAGGTATACCGAGTTGATTTCTGGCATTATCGAGTGGATCAGAGCTTTCCTTGAGGTTTTTTGCACCGGTGCTGCGGTGCTCATTTATATATATATATTTTTTTAAAGGCTTTTCTGGTTAAAGATATTCTCTTCAAACTGGGTACCATGATTGTTGAAGGTGCCGGTTGCCTGAGTCCGAGGTTTCCCGCCGCCGCGTCCAAGGAGGAGGAGGGGGTCTGAGCCCCAAAACCAGGAAAAGGACTTAGAAGGTTGAAAATTGATGAATGAACAGAAGAGAATAAATGAAATATACTATTGAGTTTTTATGTGACGGAACACATGAGCCACAGCCGGAGTTTGTGATAGCGGAGCCAGACTGGAATTCTGGCTCCAGCTGTATATTGAATCAATTGATGTGTTTTATATAAGTTTCAAAGGACACAGATTCCGAATTTTGGGGTTTCATAACCCCAAAATGAGTTTGAACCCTCGTGAGAAGGAAAAGCGCAGAGTGCAAGACAAGGAGGAAGCAGAAGAAGGAAGAAGAAGAAGAAGAAAGAGGAAGAAGAAGAAAGAAGAAGAAGAAGAAGGAGAAGGAAGGAGAAAGAAGAATGAGAAAGAAGAAGAATATGTTTAGTTAGAGGTCGTATACACACAGTCTTACATTTTAAAGTTAAAGTTAAAGTTAAAGTTATAGATAAAGTTAAAGTTAAAGTTAAATTTTCATGTTGAAGGATAAGATTTATATTTTTCATGTGTTAAACACAAATGTTTTTTTGAAAAAACATTTTTGTTTTTCGAAAAACATTTTTGTTTTTTCGAAAAACATTTTTGTTTTTCGAAAAACATTTTCTTTTGATGAAAAACATTTTTGTTTTTTGAAAAACATTTTCTTTTGATGAAAAACATTTTTGTTTTTTGAAAAACATTTTCTTTTGATGAAAAACATTTTTATTTTTGAAAAACATTTTTTTTAAAAACATTGTTTCTAGAAAAAAAGTTGTCAAATTTCCACGAAAAACATGATTTTAGGGACCATAAAGCAATAAAGCAGTAAAACACTAAAGCAAACAGCCACCAGGGGGGTCCCCCACCCTCCCTCACCCCTCGTGTTTTACTGTTTTACTGCTTTACCATACTTATTATTAATATAAATATATATATATATATATATATATATATCCCTCATTTTTTTCTTTTACAAACTTAAACATAACATAATAATACATAGTAAGGGTAAGTTAAAACAAGATTTTTTTAAAAAAGTAATTTTTTACTGAAAAAGTGCATTATTTAAAATATCAAAATATATATATATATATATTATATATATGATAATATATATATTACCTATAAGTCTATTATATCTATTTATTACTTACTAATATATATATATATAATTATATAACTATATATTAATATAATATATATACTATATACTATATATATATTATCTATATTATATATATATATAATAATAGTATATATATATATATATATATATATATTACTATATATATATATCAGTGGGCGACTCGTGATAGAAATGGATGGGGGTGCGATTTCACATCTATATATATATACTTATATATACTCATATATATAATATATATATATATATATATATATATATATAATACTATATTATAATATATTATAAATATTTATATAATATTATAATTATATATATATATATTAATATTTATTATATATTATATATATAACATTCGCATTTTATCACAAAAGGTTAGCGCCTATGACATTATTCTACTTCGTACGGTAGCACAATTACATTAAAAAAGTTACCTATGTTACGAATGATTTAAAATAAAATATAAAATAATAATTATTATTTATAATTAAATTGTAGGTTTTTATAATTTGTAGCTAAAGTCCATTCTTCTCGCTTTTTGACTTGCAAATAAGTCAATCACAAGATTGTCAAAAGATGGATTCTGGACAATATCTCTTTCTGTTGCAAGCGCAACGAGGGCATTCAGTCTTTCTTGCCCCATTGTATTCCGAATAACGGTTTTTATTCTTTTTAATCTAGAAAAGCATCTTTCAGCTTCAACAGGTGCCATTGGAGTAGTTATAAAATTTTTAGCAAACTTTAATGTTTCTTCAAAAGTCTGATCCATTCCATTTTCAATA
>JABUQX010131357.1:27500-28839 GCA_015478945.1 Trachelipus rathkii | reverse complement strand
ATATATACTATATATATATATATATATAATATATATATTATAATAATATATATATTCCCTAACTTCTCTTCTTCTCTCCCCTGATTTCTCTGATTCACTCTCTCTATTTCTGCAGAATTTCTCCCCACTATGGCGAAAAAACGTATTCGGCGTGCTGCGAAGCTGTTCGACTTGCAGTCTTAGTCTTTTGATTACCGTAAAATGAATACTGCTTCAAGGGAAGAGTCCCTCGAAGTTGCTAAAACTCATTACCAGGTATCCTCTTTATTATGAAGTGTACTTTTCCATATTTTCCCCTTCAACTACACCTAACAACCATGGTTAAACCTGCTTTTTCTCTACTCTTCGCCACAAGGACCGCGCCTTCAGGAATTTACCGCGTCTTAAAACTCCAGAAACTCTACGCAACTTATACCCTGAAAATACAGGAACGCGAATTATACTTATACCGAAAATTATTATTTATACCGGAAAAAAACGATAACCGGAAAAATCTATTTTGTTCGTGACAAAAAACTCAATTTCTCAGTAGAGAAATCCAAATCTTCTCGCTACTCTTCCTTACGTTATTCTGGTCATTTTGCAAAAAACTACTAACTCTCACTTGCTTCTTCATTTTCCCTCCTTTAGGATCGTTACGAAGGCAACAACTGCAGGTTTACTTTACGTTTAACTGAAATCTTCACTCAAACCTTTGCCTTTAATTCCACCTTAGACGATTTCTGCTATTCCTCCTTCTCCACCCACTCCAACTCATTTATTGCCAAAAATTTCAATTCTTCTAAAGAAATTATCTCCGCTCTCCACTTCATTCTCACCCACTCCACTCCAACTCGTTTAGTTCAAACATTCAATTTCTTACTAAAGAAATTATCTCCGCTCTACTTGTGGTTTATTCTATGCGATTTTGAAAGCTTGAGCTTCGGAGTTGCATCCTCCTTGGTAGTATTTCGTCTCTATCAATTTACTAAAATTCCCTTCTTGTTGGAAACTTATGAACCATAAGCTTGTGGCAAAATAAAGAGACCCCCTCCAACCCTCAAACCATCGTTGATTCCGCTTTAACCTTCCGGTTTCTTAAGGGATTTGAATCTATCCTTGAGTGCAGGTCCAATTATTCCTTCGGGCTGAGAAACAATCTTCCCCCCCCCTCTAAAAATGGACAGAAAAATCGTAATTTCCAGCCAGTTTGACCAAATTAAACACAAAACTGTAGCTTTCTGACGTCTGAAACGTCGTTTCGAGGTTTGTCTGTAGTCAAGTTTGCGATTTTCAATTTTGAGATCTATCTTCTAACAGTAAAATTGGAAACATCTTAATTTTCAATCTATTTCTCTTA
>JABUQX010131357.1:17500-22500 GCA_015478945.1 Trachelipus rathkii | reverse complement strand
TCGTGATTGATATTTCTCTTTCTCCACCACTCTCAAACTCATTTATGACTAAAACAATTACTTCTAATTAAAGTAGTTTCTCTCTCTCCCTCTCTCTCTCTCTCTCTCTCTCTCTCTCTCTCTCTCTCTCTCTCTCCTCCTCTCTCTCTCTCTCTCTCTCTCTCTCTCTCTTTCTCTTTCCTCTTGCTCCCCCTTTTCTTCTCCTTCTCTTTCTCTTTCTTCTTTCTCTCTCTCTCTTCTCCTCTCTCTCTCTTCTCTCTCTCTCTTCTCTCTCTCTCCTTCCTGCTCTCTCTCTCTCTCCTCCTCTGTTTGAGCTTAACACTTTAGTGGTGTATGGTGCCTATTATATCCTTTAAAGATTCTCAAAAACTATCGTCTTATCGTTTTAAACCTATTTCTCTAAAGCAGAAGTACCAACCTTTTTGGCTCATTGCTCCCTAGGATATTAATTTTTATCGCCCATATAATGTTGAAGAGTTATAAGTATTTTTCTTTGAATAATAAAATAAGTATATTTTGCTGCCTGCATGCCGAACTAGGTTCGAAGCATAGGTTTTTGATAAAACAAAACAAAAGCTACTTATTTGGGACAGTGAAAAGGGTTGGATACTTGAAGAATCATTTATTTCGATGCAAACACCAATATTTGGAAATATAAAGAAAAAACAAATGTGTACGTCGCGACTACTAAAATAAATAATTTGTAAAATTAGTATACAAAAATGCAAACATAAATTTAATGAGAATAGTTGAACCTGGTTGGTGAATCAACATTTTTTTCTTTAGTTGGTTCCATTATTGGCGGGTAACAGCCTCAAATTCAGTATTTTTTTTGTCAAAATTTGAGACACACTAAATCCCCTCATCAGCTAAATAACAAGATGGAAAACCAATAAAGAATTTTCTAGCCACTTTCCTAATTCAGATACACGTAGGGATTGCTCTCTAAAAACAATCTTTTGAAACCTTCTTAAATTAAATTCTTCAGCTTTCATTGATGTCAGTTCAATAATTGTTCTTGCAAGCTGACACTAGTCTCTTCTGTAGAAAAATAGGGGTCCGTATCCAATTTGGATTGAAGTATGAGGATATCTTCAAATGATGTCTTTATTGCTGTAGGTCGATGGTTGATAATTTTGAAAATGCGGAAAGTCTGATCTGGTTCTAAATGTTGTTTGTACATTTTGATCGTACCCACAAAGCAACTTTATTATTTATATATTGTAATTTTTTTTAATCAGATTTAAAATGATCTCCTTGACCTGTAGTAATTTTGTGAATTTTTAATAAATCTGTCAGATGGGGCATGTTTGTTTTAGAGAGTTTACACAATTGCTAAATGCCGGATCTTTTGTTGTAACAATTCCAACACAGAATGAAAGAGTGAGTAAAATCTTTTTAGCAAGATACCTTGGCATACCAGCAAACTTCCTGTGGCAATCAAATTATTGTGGTACTCATCATTTCTTAGAACAGGTTCCTGAATATTCTATGTTGAGCGGATTGGTCATTATTTATGACCGCAGCAACGAACAAAGTGAGGCTTGTGAAGATATTTGCTAAGTACCTAGCTACCAAATTCTATCCGATGATCACACGAGACAAATGCCAATAACGTTTGAAATCAGCCCTTTCTGGAACTATATGAATCATTCGATACATCCACCATTGCGAAGCTCCACCTGTTCCTACAAACTCTAGTTGATGTTAAGAGATCGCCTTTTCTCATAAAAAAAAAAAATGTTTCCCAAAGTGAAATATGGACGCTCCTTCATATTGCTTATCTTTTTTAGCCAGCAACTAATTCGAAATTATTTTCTCCCCGTTTTAAAAAGCGTAGTATGCAGCAGAAACGTTCACACCCTGGAAGTAGAATTCATTCCAGGCAGTGAAAAATGAGTCGATTGCATTAATTTACAGGAATTGTTCGACTTCTTGAAAGCTATTTCAGGAAAGACACAGAAATCCGCCGACAGAAATTGGGTCAACATTGTTAATAAAAAAAAAAATCTGGTATTTAGATTTTATCTAAGAATCCAAGCAATAACCTATCTAGACATAACTTAACCTTAACGCTAACCGTATCCATACCGCCTTGCGGCTGGCTGTACAGGAATTTTTTATGTTGTGTCGGCCCTTTTCCCTGTCGACCCAATTTCCTGCCGACCCATTTGGGCTAGTCCCCCCCCCCCTATTTCATCTATTCTACTGTTGAACTTGTTTTACTCAATAGAGATCTCAAATGCCATTCAAAAAAAAGATTTGTGAAGAACGAGCGTAACGCTTCGAGATTGTCGCTATCAACAAAAGATTATGTGTTGGAAGCTTGTAAAGCCACCTCGTCTTGCATTAAACTGAATCAGACAAGAAAATCATAGACAGGGTTTCATAAACTGCGGTGCGCGCACTCCTTGGGTGTCTCAAATACCAGGGTGCGCCGACAAACGAAGAAAAACTTAAATTTATTTGTTTAGTCAATTTAAATATCATATATATAGTATATATATAATATATTATAATATAAACAAATATAAGATATCTACATATGTCGAGATTTATATACATTATATTTAATATATATATATATATTATATAAATTATATATATATATATAATATATATATAATATAATATATATTATTATATATATATATATATATATATTATATATAATAATATTTATATATATAATAATATATATATATATATATAGATTATATATATATATATATATAAATATATATATATTATAATATAAAATATAATATAATATATATTATATATTATATATAATATATATAATATATATAGTTATATTGTAAAATGATAGCGGTGCAGGAATCTATTTTTATCTTGGGTGCGCCATGAAGAAAATGCGGAAAACATTCCTGAATTGATACTGTGAGAATTTCATAAACTGCTTGGAGCGATTAAAAAAGAAAGCATAATTTTTCTTTTATTCTTTTTTTTATTCGATGACACCAATATCTAAGTGATCTTACAAAACTACAGCTTCCAATAGCTTCGTTACTGAAAGTTTTGTACATTAAAAGCGTATTAATATCATTTTGATAGATGACACTTCGAACAAATCCAATTTTAATGAACTCCGACACGAAAGTCTGCATTACTTCTTCAATCACCCATTTCCCGAGCCGAAAGGAAAAAAAAATGTTTTTGATTTTAATTCCAATAAATAATAATAATAATCAATAAATAAATATAAATACCCAATCACTCAACCAATTAATATAGTATATATATATATATATAGTATATATATATAAAGTATATATATATAATATTATATAATATATTTATATATATAATAATAATAGATATATTATAATATATATATATATATTATTATTCATAATTAATTTCAAAATCAATATTAATATATGGAGATAATATAATGCCCAAGCACAGGAATTCTGGCTCACAGACCTCACCAGAAGTAAGCTTAAAACATGTTTATAAACATAGTTCATGAGAATATTCATTTAAATCATTTCATTACATATAATATGAAGAAAAAAAACAAACACGCGAGCAGTTGTCTACACTTTAATAATTAATAATAATAATAATATAATAAAATATAATAGATAATAAAATAAAATTTAATAATAATAATAATAATTAATAATAATAATAATAATAAAAAATAATAATATATAATAAATTATTAATGAAAATCTACCTATAAATAAACAAAAAGTTACCCTAATTAAAATAGATCGCCATTTGATTATTATTTTTATTCTATTTTATCACCATTATTCTTGATCCGATTGGTAGTTAGCAATTAAAGATTTCCCCGAAAATAAAAACATCTGTTTATAGCATGTCAATTTAAAACCAGGCACGGACAAGCTCTTTTGATCTAATCGGCCGAAAAAACATGTTCGCCGTCAACAATAAATCTGCTTGTACGAATCAACAAGAATATGCATAAACTTGGAAAGAAAAGAGGAATGACATATATAGTATAATGTTTGATTATTCTTTAATATTTTCATAGATTTTCGTTCGTTTATAAAAAGTTTCGTTAATAAAAGTGCACAAAGTATGCCTATTGCCCAGAAATCATATAATTCGCCCCCCCCCCCAAAGGCACTTCCATTATTGATGGGCCCCATGGACTTCAGTCGTCCACTGCGGGTGACTATATTATCTAAGTTTTGAATCACTGTTCTAAAGAATTCAAATCTATCCTTAACAAGAAGAATTGAAAGAATGAAGAATTGAATCTTATCTTCAATCGTAGAATGAATTCTTCTCGTATCCCTTCTGACTTTTGAGTCCGCTGTTAACTCACATTTGGTAATCTCTTCTCGTGGCATAGAACATTCGTAAGCTTCGATTGAGTCTTCACAAAACTTTAATTCTAAATTTTCTTCTTTTGGTATCTATCCTTCCCTGTGTGACCTTCTTTCTGATTTCCTTTTTGACCGCTATATAGCAGTTGTCATAGAGGTCATCGAGCTTTGTCCTATCCCCAAATATTTTTCTACTTTCCATTAATGACCTCTCTGCTACTTCATTACCTTTTCACTCCTATGCTGATGTCTCCATCATCATTACTTCTTTCATTTTAGAAGCCCAACGCATCAGTAGTTATCTCTGAGTCTGTCGAATTTCTAATTGCACAGAAAACAAGGTTGTCTTAATGACTCAGGAACATCAAGTCTTCCTTCATCTTTCTACTCGACATAATCTTCCTCATAGCTACAACATCTTCTCCTTAAACACGCAACTCAAATCTTCATCTGTACTTAATATTGTTGGTGCTACGTTTCCTCCCAATCTATATTGAAAGGATCAAGTTATTTTCCTTCCAAAAGAATCTTTTAAAAGGTTGGGTGTTCTGGACACCTTCAGAATTTCTTCACTTCAACCTCCCAGTTCCTTGCCCTTATGGAATGTTCTTCGTCACTGTATCTTGCAGGAATTACACATCTGGGATGATTAAGTAACCACAGCTAGCCTTCAGAAGG
>JABUQX010131357.1:0-10000 GCA_015478945.1 Trachelipus rathkii | reverse complement strand
CACTCCGGGAGGGTCTCCGAACCCCGCTCTTGGTATTTATGTCGGGGGTTCCTCCGCCTCTCCCCATGGGGCATGGAAACGGCCCCTGTTCCCTGTCATTCGAGCCCCTAAATTGCCGAGTAATACTTTACAACACCATATATACTATGTCCCCGCCAGCTCGAGCCTCCAAAAATGCAATTTTGTTTTTTTTTATTTTTTTTTATTTTGTTTACATTTTCCTAACGAAAATTTTACAAAGATTCCAAAATGTATTCCTTTTCCCTGTAGCTATTGTAGTTTTTGAGATATGGATTGTGGCTCTTCTTGAGGCCATATATATATATACATTAAACCAATTAAATTAATCCAATCTATAACTGTTGGTTCACTGACATCTAAATAGGTTACTACCCTTGAAACTGTTTCGTTATGTACAAAGAAATACATAATTAAAAGGGCATCAGTGTAATAAACTCTAATATTTGAAAAATAATATTTGGGAGAAACAGTATACTTCGAGCCACAATGTTTACTAGAACAATAAAAATAAACTTTTCTCCTATTTTGGTAATTTCACATTCTTTGTGACACTTTCTACAAACCTTTTATCTAGTATCAAACTAATGTTGCAGCATAGCTAACACGATATAATCATTCTCACAAATTTAGAATAAATCCTTCAAATTCATAATTTTCAGAAAAATTTGAACAAAAAATACGTAACCCTTCACTAAACACAGTAAAAAAAAATTTATGTACCTTCAAATTTATATATACAGTAGATATTTGAAAGGTTCCAATAATACTCATGAATAAAGTCCATCTTTATATATATATATATATATATATATATATATATATATATATATATATATATATATATATATATATATATATATATATATATATATATATATATATATATATATATTTATTTTATATATATATATATATATATATATATATATATATATATATATATATATATATATATATATATATATATATATATATATATAGTTATATATAGTTATATATAGATATATATATATATATATATATATATATATATATATATATATATATATATATGTTATATATATATATATATATATATATATATATATATATAATTTAGATTCTCGGTATCTTGGGTATAATCGATACACATATATCGAAAATCGATTTTAAAACTTAAATATCGATAGGTCAGAAAGAAACTTAAGTATACCCAAATATATCATAGCCTTTTCTTAAAGTCGAATGAACCTGAACTCCATCTTTTCACACATTATGAAATAGGTAACAATAAAAATTGTGAGAAATTCAAAAAATATCGCCAATACATATATTACATAACCTTAGTGTAAAAAGAGATCTTTAAAAAATTTTACTAAGATTTTTCTTTTTACATATAATAAATATTTACATATATATATATATATATATATATATATATATATATATATATATATATATATATATATATATATATATATATATATATATATATTTATATATATATATAAATGTAAAAATTGGCTATATGTTTGGCTTGCATTCACAGAAACCTAGATCCATCTAGGTTAGGTTTTGGTATATGGCATTGATGATCCATAAGTTAGATTTAGGTATACAGCATCAACAATCCATACAGGTTAGGTTTCAGTTTACAGCCTTCCAAGTTCAGGTTATGATAAGTTTTGTTAATTGTATACAATAAAGCTGTGTAAATTAACAAATTATATCATAACCTGAATTATGAAGGTCCAAAATTGAAGCATAACCTATATGGATCATCGATATCATATACCTTAACTTCTATATGGATCATCGATGCTGTATACCTAGACCCAACCCATATTGATCATCTATACTCATATATATATATATATATATATATATATATATATATATATATATATATATATATATTTATATATATATATATTATATATATATATATATATATATATGCATATATATATATGTGTTGTTTTATATATATATATATATATATATATATATATATATATATATATATATATATATATATATTGAAGCAACAGAGGGATTTCAAGATTTATATATCTTCACTAAGTTGGCTAAATATATATATATATATATATATATATATATATATATATATATATATATATATATATATATATATATATATATATATATATATATATATATACATACTTATATATATATATATATATATACCTCGTATATAATAAATTTACCTCAAAATTTTTATAGTCACCTAGGGCTACTTTCATTCAGTTCTAGTATAGGAAAAGATTATGAAATTTTTTAAAAACTTTTAGAGGCTGTAACTTTTTTTCCCAAAGACTCTAGTCTTTTTTTTATTCTTATTATTTTTTTAATCTATGCTGTGATTTTTTTAAAAATCGACATTGAAGACCATCTGCTCTATTATTACCAAAATTATAATGCAATGAATGGTATCAGAGGCTGAGCTTGAGCTGGAGACAATTTTAAATTGTATATTCAGAGTCAAACTTGGAACTGAGGATTTTAAAATAGAGCCAGCATAAAGATTTACAGGTTCCATATGCATGTTTTTGTCACAAAATATTATAAAATTGATCCTTATTAATCCTAATTTCTTTTACTGATTTCAATGAAACATACTGAAAATGTGAGAAATATATTGTAATTAAGAAAAATTGAAATGAAAACCTCAGGATACTCATAAAATAATGTTTTTACAAGCAGGTAAAACTTCATATTTATGACATTTGTCTATGGAGAAAATATTTTAAAAAATGTAGTTTCAGATTTTCATGAAACTTACATAAAATGTTTAAAATGAGTTGAAAAGAGAAAAATATAAATTATTAAAAATTTCTTGAGAAATAAATTTGAATAAGTTATGGTCTTTAAATTTTCATTTTACAATATGTAAAATTGATGTTACTTCCACATATCTACCTGTTTTTAAAATCTTTTAAGGCATGTCATAGTGTTCAAGTAATATTTTATTATTTTAGCATCACTCACAGGTCAGGGGTGCAGAGACCCCAATAGAAAAATATTAGTGTCATGCTCATAGAAAAATTAATAAAGAAAATGATGGGTTCCAATAGATTTTATTAATAACTTTTTTCTAATTAAAAATATTTCTATCAAAAAAGAAATTGGAATGTCATTTCAATGGATTCTGTATAATTGTAATTTTTTGGAGGTGAGGTCTCGGGTAATTTTCTTTGACTTTCCTTAAAACGTATTTCTAACATTTATAATAAGTGTCATTGAAATCAGGGAAAGGTGCTTGAATTGCTAAGGTTCACAAAATCTGTGTAGAAATTGTATTTTCATTCTTTTTTATATATACCATACATATATATTTTTTTTAAATAGATTTGATATTTCACACTTTATTAGGGTTTCTGTAATGCATTTAGCTACATATATATATTTTGTATTTACAGTTACAATAAAGAAAAAAATTTAATACTATAAAAAAGGGTGTGGTGATATGAAACTCATATTGTTAAACTGGTGATATTAAACTTTTAGATATGGGTTAGAGCAGTACAGGATCTCGTTTGAAAATGTATATTTTATATAGGCCTAAATTGTTTTGAATTTAAGAAGCATAGTCATCTGGCATGAAGTGGAGCATTTTTAAACCGAATAATTTACCTAAATTTATTTTAAAAATGTTAAACTTATCCAAATATAAATTTTAATACCTCAGTTTAAAGCTCTATCCAAGTTCATTCTTATATTATGAATGAAATTCAGAAAAAAAATTAAGCCTTTAAATAATGGCTAATGTTAGGGAATAAAAATATAATTTTCTGAATCTGAAAAATTGTGGCACTCAAAACCTTTGATGTAATTCAAAAAATTTAAAACCTAGAGCTAAAGTTTATTAATCATTCTGTATGGTCTTTAGGGAGTTTTCTATAAGATAAATATTGCAGCATTATATTTTTTGTTAACATTATAATTCTTAGGCTGAATTATCTGGCCTCCAGCCAAAGTTATGACCTGACTTACACTATATATATATATATATTATATATATATATATATATATATATATATATATATATATATATATATATATATATATATATATATATATATATATATATATATATATATATATATATATATATATAGGTATATATATATATATATATATATATATATATATATATAGTTATATATATATATATATATATATATATATATATATATATATATATATATATATATATATATATATATATATATATATATATATTTATATATATATATATATATATATATATATATATATATATATATATATATATAAAATAATGACTGTTGGTAAGGTAGATCTTGTCAGACATAATTGATAGAATTTATTGAATATATTACTTATTATGTTGATAAAAGAGAGCCTGTTCATTTGATTTATGTAGGTCTCATCAAAGCATTTGATATAGTACCCCATTGTAGGCTGATACAACAAATATATCACAATACAATAAACATAGTGGTTTATAACTTAATATAATATTAGTTGACTAACAGAAGGCAATGTACTTCTTAATGGGTATATTATTAATTCATCATGGGAGCTGATGAAAAGTGGTATTTCTTATAGTTCTGTGTAGGGTACACTTTTCTTAATATAATGAATGTAGATGAAGAAATAAAAATACTGCTTCTAAGTTTCTGATGACACTGAATTAGCTGCTTCTGTTGGAAATCTTGAGGGTTGTGTTAGAGTGAGTTGATAGGTGGTAAATGAATTTCAAACAAAAGGTTTATATTGCTTCACATTGGCAAATCAAATAGTTTTAACTTCCCCATGATTGAGTAAGTATTTCTAAAATGTTGTAAATTAAAGGATTTTGGTACGCTTTTTAGCAATTTGAAATTGTCAGAGCATTGTTGACTATAGAAAAATGTAATGAAATTATAGAAATTATAATTCATATTGTTGCACACTAGAGTAAGGAAGTATTATCAAGCCTTATAATAG
The DNA here is from genome assembly GCA_015478945.1 of Trachelipus rathkii. Classification (NCBI taxonomy): domain Eukaryota; kingdom Metazoa; phylum Arthropoda; class Malacostraca; order Isopoda; family Trachelipodidae; genus Trachelipus; species Trachelipus rathkii. The sequence continues at coordinate 5,004 of JABUQX010131357.1, read as the reverse complement.
CTATGAAAACTGTGCAGCAGTTTAAACCAATTGATTAAGTAATTAAAATAAAACATTCCTAACTTCTTCAGCTTCTCCTCATAGCTCTTAACCCAATTTTAAATATTAGGTGATGGTAAGTTGGCATCTGAAAATAGGGTTAAATCTATTAAAGTGTTTAAGGACAAAATAAGCAAGTAACAGAAATAGGAATAATTTGGAAAGGTTTCGGAAAGAAATTAGGTATAAAGATTTATTAAATAAACCAAGCAACAAAATCTCTATATGCATTTAAGGAAGTTGTTATATATGATCAACGTGGGGAAATAACATACATATGTTAAGCAAGGAAACCTATATGAAATTCATTTAGGAATTGGAATTTAAATATTTTAAATTTTTTTGGATATATTATATATATATATATATATATATATATATATATATATATATATATATATATATATATATATATATATATATATATATATATATATATATATATATATATATTATATATATATATATACATATATTATATATATATATATATATATTATTGTTGTTGTTACTCATATATATATATATATATATATTATATATATATATATATATATATATATATATATATATATATATATATATATATATATATATATATATATATATATATATATATATACAGTATATTTATGTATAGGTTATTATTATTATATATTATATACATACATATATATATTATTATTATATACATATATACATATATTATACAGCATATATATATATATATACAAAATTGGTTATTATATAGTATTATTATTATTATTATTATATATACATATTATTATATATATTATATTATTATATATTATTATTATTATTATTATATTATTATATATATATATTATTACATATTATTTCTAGCTATTACATATATATATATTATTACATATATATATATTATATATACATACATATATATATATATATATATATATATATATATTAGAATATTTCATTATATATTATTATATATATATTAGTTATTATATATATATATATTATATATATATTATTATATACATATACATATATTATATTATATTATACATATATTATTATGTATATTACTATATATATATATATATATATATATATATATATATATATATATATATATATATATATATATATATATATATATATATATATATATATATATATATGTGTGTGTATGTGTGTGTGTGTGTAGATATGAATAGGTTGTGTGGAGGATATATTTAAGGAAATCCGATACACAGGAATTTAATATAAGGAGAAGACACACACAGGTTTGGTTAAGTGAGGTTATGTTAAGAATACGAAATGCAAGAATAATGCTGTAGGTAACATTAATAAGAAGGTGGGATGTTTTTGGTATAAATTATTATTCTTTATTATTATTACTATTATTATTATTATTTTTATTATTTGTTCATTGTTATTGTTATCATTTTTTATCGTTATTGTAATTTCCGTTATTATTATGCTTTATGGGCATTGATATTTTGTGTGGATATTCGGAATGGGTTGCAATGTTGTATTTAATGTGAAGTTATTATATCATTCGCAATTATATATATAGTATTTTGAAAGGAAAAACGAATCAGTTTGTTATTATTATTATTATTATTATTATTATTATTATTATTATTATTATTATTATTATTATTATTATTATTATTATTATTATTATTATTATTATTATTATTATTATTATTATTATTATTATTATTATTATTATTATTATTATTATTATTATTATTATTATTATTTATTATTATTATTATTATTATTATTATTATTCGTTCAATGTTATTGTTTTTATTTATATATTTATGTCCCATTCTTGATGACAAATCAATATTAACGTATAGTTATTTTGCTTTGCAAGGGACGGAACTGAGTCCAAAATTAGGTCACAAATTAAAAGAGACGAAGGGTCGGAATAAGTCACGAGTCATATTTCGGGTGAGGAACGTCACCTACGCTGACCACGGCCTTTCATAAAATCTTTGCTGGTGCCAAAACGGTAGGCCAGGATCCCAGGAATTGTAAAACCGGCCATCAGACCTATCATTGGACAATAAGGACTATAATAAGGAAACCCTGGTTAATCAGCGAGGATTAATTACTAATCCTGAGACAAATCACCTAAGAAAATTGCTACGGCAAAGTTGAAAATCTTTAATAGCCGGGACTATGGAGTCATTCCAGGAGTATATAAAGGAATTTTGACTGGAAACTCAAGCCAAAATATGACATCTGGAACAAAGGAAGTATTGTTCCAACAACGATTTACAACTTAACAAATTAAATTATAAAATAAATTACTGACCTATATTATCATTGCCGAGGGAAAATATATATTATTTGGTGTAGGGGATATTTATGCATATATTTTAGAAATAGGTTTAGTAATAGGATAGTATTAGGATTTATTAAAGCTCATATTTATTATTTTATTATTCATTATTTATTATACAAGAAAACCTACAACTGAGTTTGTCACTTATATCCTTTGTTTCTTGTCAGTATCACCACTCTGGGAACTATTCAGAAGAACCCTTGACCGAAGGTAAAAAATACGGAAGGATCGAGCATACACAATATATATACAAAATAAATCAATATAAATTAAAGGCTAATTCGCTATCAATTGGCGGAACCTTTATCAATTGGTGGTAGGGTTGGCCGACGCACCGGGTGCGGCGCGGTGCGGTGCGGTGCGGTGCGGTGTGCATCAAAATTTCAGCAACCTAGTGCGGTGCGGTGCGGAATAAAAATTACGAAGAAAGATAGAAATAAAAAAAATATATATATATATATATATATATATATATATATATATATATATATATATATATATATATATATATATATATATATATATATATATGCACCGCCTATTAAACTAGTCCTGTAAATGACTTGCCATCGCGCGCTTGACCTACAGGTCATCTCGCCTCAAACTTGGGGTGCTCTCCGCAAGTTCCTTTACTCTATACGCCCTAATCCGTCGAAGCTGATTATGGGCTTTAGTATATGCGGTCAGGGCTCCCCAACTCTACTACACCTTTTAGATCCCATCCCAAACGAGGCGATTCGTATCTCCACTGTAACCTTCCGATCGTCCCCCTGGGTGAGCTGGTTGAATCCACGATGCTCCTCTCTTTCAAGGAATACATCATGTGCACAGTTATTTTCGCTTCAAACCCCAATACCGTGTGCTCTGACACCTCAGAATCCTAATTTCTGGCGATTTGCAAACACAGTTCATAACATCCTTAATTTCCTTAACATCCCTTTGCAAGAGGTGCTGCCTTTCTTTTACGACGAAGGGTATACACCTTCGCTATTCCCAGCTCCCACCGTTTGCTTGGCCCTGACCTCTCTCTCCAAATCTAGTCACCCTGCTTCCTTGTTAAAGGCTTCATTCCTGTCTCATTCCGTATTTCACGGTGAATTTACTCAGTGCGTTTACTGACGGTTTGCATAGGACAGTATGGGCGCGTGTGAACGCAACCTCCCATACCCTTCCCTCATGTTTCAATTTTTATGGCAGAATTTATAGCTATAATGGTTGCCCTTTCTCGAATTCTACTCTTTAACCAAGACCACTCTTATATTATTTATTCAGATTCGCTCATCGCGCTAAAAGCCCTTTAAACCCCTTATTCTAAAAACACAATGGTATCCGCTTTACAACAATATCTTCGGCTGCTCCACTCCCGTAAGAAACAAATCCTTCTATGTTTCACCCCCCTCTCAGGTAGGGGTAACAGGCAATGAAATTGCTGATAGAAGGGTAAAAATGGCCTCCTCTTCTTTTAGGAGCTGTTCCAGGTACCTCCTGGATGCCATTCGGCAAGGCCATCTCCCATCATCTGATTGCTACCTGCTCTCCGACAAGGCTTTATAAAAGAAATATAAAGCCGAGCAATGGTGAGTTGTCTTTCTCCCACCAACGAAAGCGCTTACACCAGGTGATACTTGCACGCCTCCATATTGGCCACATTAATATCACTCACAGTCACTATATGTCACAAGACCCTCCTCCCGTCTGCAAATTTTGCCGTCGCCATAGCCCGCAATTTATTCGTTATATCTTCATTGATTGTTCATAACTGAACCCCATTCGCGGTCGTCATTTTCCTACTTTATGATCCATAGCACCTTATAAAAGATTATCCCACATCTAATCTGAATCTTCCCACTTTAGCAGTAACTCTATTTTCTCGAATCTCAAGAAGCGAATGTTCTTTACAACATATGATTTTGTTTTGTAATATTAGGACTATTTATAGTGTAAGGATATAATTTTATTTGGTTTTTATTTATTTTTGACTGATAATTCATTTCGCCATTCAAATTTTCCTTAACATTTAAAATTTGTATATGCCAGGCCAGGACCCACCCACTTATGGAGTTGGTTATTTAACCCAGTGTGGCCGCTATTTTTGCGAGAGGTGGTGGGTCCTGTACATTGACTAAAAAAATGGTACAATAACAAATGTAACCGAACCATAAATTTAGAGGAAAGATCTTAATAACTTCTCTCTCATCATTTTTATTCCTTTACTAACATTGTCTGAGGATATTAATACTCTCTTCAGAGCTATTACGAGAGGATGACAAACAAGTGCTTGCCAATTATCATAATGATATCTTCAAATGATTGGAGTACAATGATACAATTGGCTAGAATAGAATTGTCTTGAGATGGTAAGACATTTATTTTATTATCAGAGCGGCCGTACTGGAAGAGAGATTCATTAAGTTCTTGCAACCTTAACATAAATTCAGAGTAACGTCATGTGTTACTGAAAGCTAGCGAACTTTACTTCTGGTCTGTATTTTATTTAGTTCTTACTGAACCGTGGTCGAATGATTAAAGTGTGCCGCAATAGACCTATATTTTGAGAGAACTTCGCTGACTCTTGCTTAAGATGTCACAACATTTCTAATGTTGATGACCGACGGAGC
>JABUQX010131356.1:12500-16958 GCA_015478945.1 Trachelipus rathkii | reverse complement strand
ATAGATAGGGCGTTTTTTCTGTATCTCCTATGACCACGCATTACCACCCTCTATATTCGTCCCCATTTAATTAAGTTTATTTCAGGATAATTAGGATATATATTTATATATGTTAGTAACAATCTATATATGGAACTAATAGTATTATGTATGGTGGCTTATATTACTATTTATTAACTTCATAGTAAAGGAGCTTAGATCACTAATCATTATGATAATATATATATAATTATACTATATAATATTATTTTAATTATATACTAGTAATTCTATATATTTATATATAATCTTATTCTCTATATATAATATTACTTTAATAACTATATATTATATATTATATTTAATATATATAATAATTATATATATATAAATACTATATATATATTATATATTATTAATATATTAAATATATTATATATATATATTATATTATATTAATATACACTAATATTCATATTTATATATATATACTTATTATATTAATATATATTATTTATAATATATATTATACTATATATATATATATACTATTACTATATCACTTGTTTTCAATTAAAAAAATTATTCCTGATATTAAAAATTATAAACTTTCACCTACATTACAGACAAACGGTGATCTGAATGATTGCTTTTACACACGAGCAGCTGAGAGAGAGAGAGAGGTGTGTGTGTGTGTGTGTGTGTGTGTGTGTGTGTGTGTGTGGTGCGCGCGCCGCGCGTGTATTGGTGTTTACGTTTTGTTGTGTCACGGGCTGAATTATAAGGAATATTTGGCGTATATTATGGTCCTCTGATCATATTTAAGGTTTTTTAATTGTATTCAAATTTCTGTGGATGTGGATGTGGTTTTATGATTGTGAAATTTCTTTCCTACAGTATATAAAAGGAAATTGGCCCGCGTGAATGCGAGTGTGGATCTCTAGTCAACATATATATTTTCTCGATTTATTTGATTTATATTTTATACTTTATTTAGTTTAAAATATATAAATTAATATATCTATATATATATATATATTATATATCATATATATTATATATTATAATATATATAATATATATTTAAGATATTAATATATATTAATATTATATTAAATATATATATACTATATATATTCTATAAAATTATATATTTTTATATATATATATAATCTTAATATATATATTAAAGTATATAATATATTATAATATACTATATATTATATATACTATATAATATATATATATTAATAATACATAGAGTGGTACCTAAGATAAGTAAGGACCCGCAGTCTCATAAACAATATCCACGACATTAACGTCGTTTTGTATGTGTCATCTATATATAGAATATTGAATTTAATTAATATATTATGCAAAAACAAGGTACTGAACATTCATTGGTCAATAAGTTCACAGGAGGTGCTGAAAATGCTCACCTTTGAACTGGATATCACAACTCAGCACATTTATCAACATGTTTATGGGAACGTTATTGTCAATTCTTGTGGTGTGATTTCCGCAATCAAATGGCGCATGTCTGTTTTCAACCCCTCAATTGTATGCGGGTTGTTCAGTAGACTTCACACTATTAAATTACCCTCACAAGATTAAAATGAATCACAAGTAAGACAGATCGTGATCTTGGAGGCCTAACCGAGGAATGTTATCGTTTGTATTTTGATGCTTTAGTTGTGAGGATAGACGTCTAGTTGATTTCCGCGGACTTCTAACCATAGTTCTCAATTGCATCATCGTGCAATTGATTATTGTCGAGCACGAATATAACCTCTAATTTGGTTGTAACAGAATATAACTTTTGCGGTTAAGCGATTCCGATCAGCAATATTACTGAACTTCGATATTACTATCAGTTCTGTCTTTTCTAATACATACTATCTCGCCAGATATAACAGCTGTGAGTTTGGGTATCTCTCATTTGATACATTTCATTTAACTGTTTATAATCTGAGTTTTCATCTATGCTCATTTATATTATACTATGCTGAGAATAATAAAACAATATTTTCAACACTCTCTCTTGTTGGCAATTAGATAAGTGAGCATTCTGCTGTACAATTTTCTATTATTAACTAGCTTCAAAATATGTGACTATCTCTAAAAACGATTCGCTCAGATAAACATTGTTACTCTTTTGTGCGTTGGTACTTTGATTACTTTTTTGAGATCCGCGATGAACCTTCCATGCTTTCTGAGGCCGGGGCCCTCTCACCACACCACACACCAAACCCGAACTTGCGGGGAAATTTATCCAAATAACATCTATCTAAAAAAAAATATCTTCAACATCTATACCTACAAATACTCTTATGTTCTCACCATTATAAGACTATATATTTAGCAAATGCAATTTAATAATATTCAAACATGTATATATAACACGGGCCTCTTTTATTCTTGGTCAACCTGTATAGTAAATATATCAATAGTATGAGTAACTTGGATTTGCACTTCCGATTTTAAATATCATTTGAAATCTTTTTAAATTTTAAATGTCTTTGATATAAAAAAAATGTTATAGTTTAAATTCTAATTTTATAAATATTAAGTTATTACTTGGTGTATACCATATATCCACAAGTCCCCAAATACTTATTTATAAGACTCGCTTAATGGAATAAACATATCATAAAACTTACAAATGGATAAGAAGAATGATAAAGGAGTCTTAGAATTTTGACTGACTAGAATTGGGAATAATATCTGGAGTCGGACTTCGCCCAAAAAATTGGATTCCATACATCACTACTAACATATATATTTCAGAGGCGACTCCTGCACTCGTGCTACTCGTGATATTATTACAAAAATTCTATATATTGATTAAAAATAATAATAGTTCAAATTATTTTCTTAGTCTGACAATTTATGATCAGAAACGTAGGATCAGAGTAGGAGTAGTAGCAACTATAGTTTCTGCTGGAGTGTAAATTTTTATAACATTTCCACATACTAATGTAAAAAAAAAAATTTTTTTTTTGCCATTTTTAGAATTTTTTAATTTCTAATTTTAAAAAAACTTTTGATTATAATTGTTTTATTTTATTTTTTTAAGCAAAAAGGCCTCACAAAGTAATGTAGAAAACTCCCAACTACATATAATTGTTTTTGTTAAGCTATTTCCTGCTAATTTATCATTATGGCACTATTCTGTTGTTTAGACAATTAATTTCTTGGCTCAAATAAAAATAAATAAATTTTAAAATTATTACTATTGCGAAGGTCAATAGGTTTGTACACTTTTTTCTTTCTACACAATTTTCTTTGTGATGTTTTCTGTAATATATTATATATATATATATATTATATATATATAATATATAATTATATATATATATATATATATATATATACTATAATATATATATGTGTGTGTGTGTGTGTGTGTGTGTTGTTGTAGGTGTTGTGTGTGTGTGTGTGTGTTCAGATGGACAAATCTTATGGGGCGTGTCTAGATTGTAGAAGAATTGATATTTGATAAAATGAGGATATGAACGTATTAGAGAGTTGTGTGGTGTGAAGAAAGGGTGTAGAACCGAGAGATAATGAAGTGATGTTGTGATGTTGGGATTCTATGGAAAGGATTTCATGAAAGCTCGGTTGTCAAAGCGGATGGATAGTGGTGAGTGTGTTTCGAATCGACGTGCTGGGAACCGAAGAAAAGTGGATTGAGTCAGTAAAGGAATGTCTGCAGAGAGAAATGTGAGTTTGGAGGAGGCGAGAAGAAAGGTGCTGCCCATATAGCCGAGAGAAATGGCAGGGTTTTGTGAGTGGGTATGGTTGTGTGGACCTGGCTCAGGGGATAAACCCTACATTGACGATTTACCATGTGAGGATCCGTCGTGGTCCGATGAAGTTAGGGGTGATCTTTTGACGCGACGAGTTCTTACTTATATAACTAATGGTTATCAAGAGGGGAGCGGTAAGGGCTGGGCTTTTCTTTTGGACTTTTTCATATTGCTTCTATTGCTTTCTTTTCCGATGCATGTAAGCCCTTACCCCCAGCCTTGGGAGAATAAGGGTAGATGAGATATATAGTTATGATATATTATATGAGACTATAATATAACTATAATATATATATATACTATATAGAGTATAGTTGTATATATATATATAGTATATACTAGTATATATGTTATATATATATATATATATTTATTAGTAATATATATATATGAGTATAGTATATATAAGCCCTGTTATGTTTTAAGACTTTCCTGTACAGGTTTTGTATTATCTGTATTTTGTTTTTTTTTTTCAACTTATTTGCTAAGTAATAGTGGATACTAACAATGAATGTTCAGAAAGATGGTGATGGGACATGATTCATAAAAAGTTCGGAAACTAATTTTTATCAACAACCCTTATCAATTCACAGTGTCATGATCAATGAAAATTTTTTAAAAAAATGAAATATCTCAAAAAGTAACGCCACTTACAGAAAAACAATTAGCA
>JABUQX010131356.1:0-5000 GCA_015478945.1 Trachelipus rathkii | reverse complement strand
AAATTCAGTCTCGTTCACATCTACTTAATTTTTGTTTTGCTGACGAAATCAGATGGTAAGCCGACTATATTGTACTCAATTTAATTTATATTATCGTGCTTACTTTTTCATGAATTACAGAATGTATGTCATAGTAACCCCACGTCCGTATTAGTTGCCACCCAATGTCCGTTTTTATCTCTGGGAAATATGGTCAGCTATCCCAGAATCTTAAAAAAGATATTCGCTTTACTAGGTGATCACCCCTCTTAATTTTAAATAATTCCATCTAAAGCCAATAAAGTTATTAAATAATTAATTAGTAAAAAATAATCTGTAAAAGATGACAGTTAGAATTTTAGTCTTACTTTTTCAGGAATACAGAATTATGCATAACCCTCATCCCACTTTTGCCTGAAAGAAATATGGTTAGCCTATTCTTAGAAAACCTTGCGACAGGCAACTACAAAAAAAATATTAGATAATCATATATAAAATGGTTTAAGAAAGTTTCTTTTTCAACATTTGATTAAGGAAAAGTTAAATTGACCTTGGGATTTTCTCTATCACCATATAGTATTTTGCTACGTCAAGTCAGGCACCTATCAAAATGTATAATATATATTTGTTTATTATTGCTTATTAACAGATTAAATCGTACTTAAATATGCTATTGTAGCGGATGATTTACTGCAATGTTTTCCTCCTGAACATACCTTATTACTTGCTGCCAAATATAATCCACAAGGAAATTCGCTGTTCCATTTACCTATGTGATTCACTTTCTTAGGACCAGTAATGTCTGGTGGATTCGTTCTCTATGTTCATTCACAAAATATCACCTCAGATTGCCAGGAAAGATTAATGGATGGAATTCAATGAAGTGAATCTGTTAGGGAAATGTAGCATCCAATCGTCCTTGTATGCAACTCGTATTCACGCTACAATGAAATCAGTAGCTCACCTTACAATGTTTTGTAATTTTGCATATTTGAATTATTTCCAGAAAATATTTTAAATCTTTCAGAGCTCTTCCAAAACTCTTAGCTCGCATCTTGATTTTAATCAGGTTGATCATTACTTCCCTAATTTGTGGGCCCACTGATATACCTTCTTTAATCTTGGCCTCACTAAGCTATATAACAAATTTGTTCTTCAAATGATCAAAAATCTTGTCCAATTCAGATCATAGCTTTTACAAAAATTCCTCTCATTACTGTCCTAATTTAATATGAAATAGTGTTAATAACACTGTCTCGGATCAACCATTTGGTTTATTGTTAACTGTTTTTTCACTCAGGGTAGTTTAGCAGCATGGACCGCTAATTGGCCATCTCGATGTATATAGATGACTGTTCTCGGTGCCTCGGCTATTACAATTCACGATATTTTAATCTACTTATTGTTCTGTTTGCTCCATGTTGCCTAGCCTAGTAAAAAGATACTTATATACTTTCTTTTTTTTTTAATATACGTCTCTCTACATACATGCCACAGGTAGTCACTATAATGGATATGTTTCTTGAACATTTCGCAAATTTCGTAGGATTCTTTATAGTTAACGGCATATTAGCTATAGTTTATAGATGGTAGATTTGCTCCCATACATATGTGAGAAGCAAACAGTTTTAAACTTTCTTTTTAAAACGAGTCTAATGATAAGAGGCGCTCTTGCATTGGGATCAATGGTTCTGACTAACAGCATACAACTAAATTTTCAATATCCAAGCAAATACACAAAATTCCCTTCTTTGAAGCAAAAAAATTTGTATAAGTCCTATGTTGATCGTTTTATCGCTGAAGTAAATGATCCAGTGCATCGTTTCAATCGTGAATTTCATTCTGTTTAATTGGCGATACTAAAGTTCTGACTGAAGATTTAATGATTAAATCTTAAATCTCGATGAGGTCAAAAGCTCACCATGAAATACCTTCTGCTTGAACTGTGAGATCCTGAGCTTCCAAAACAATGGTCATTTGTCAGAGTCCGTTGCATTTGCAGGCCTATAAATATTCATTCAGAGTATGAATTCATTCCAAAGTCCATGAGTGGCTGGTCGGCATTAGCGGACAGTGATTTACTGAAAAATCTACTATGTGATGACAGGTAGTTTGGCGCTGCCGGAAAAATTAGGATCCAATACTCTGCTATGTTAGCCGAGGCAAAAAAAACAATCACTCCGCAGATGCCCTCTTGTTATCTCCCGCAAAGCATTTGCCTAATCGAAGCGCCATTTTAAGAAGGATTCCATCTTTTAGAACAACTTGTAAACCAAAGATGTAACGTTTACGAACCCCAAAAAGGTTTGGTCAGTAGCCCAAGATGATTATAGAATTAAGGTCATGATACCCATTGAAATGGATTCTCAATAAATAGCATATTATTACGAGAGGATAAAAGACACTTTTCAGCGATGTAGCGACGTAGAAGAGTAGAGTTAATTACGCCCCCGCTTCTGCAGTTTGAATATCCGGTGTCATTGCAACAACATAATGGCTCAACCCAAGAGGTTAATAATAATGAAGTTGAAGAAACGGATAATTCACATGATGCCGTGTGGTCTCCTCATGTGTCTCGCCAAGCTAGCTAGGGGATAGTTAACAAATGTAGCGACTAAATCTAATTTTCCCTATAGTAAAATGAATTGAGTTTGTAGAATTTGAAAGAAAAGAATGAGTGATGATGAATTAGCATTTTGCTCTCTACTTAAGTGCAGAAAATCCATAACCAATCGTGAGCAATGCGTGTGTAATACATCACGACGAGACCCACATGCGCGCAACAGGAGGAAGCTAAAGTATGATCCTCTACCATTGGGATACATCTCAAGAAGAATACTTATGCATAGTATTCCTACACTGAGATATACCCAGAATAGTATCTAGAATCAAATGACAGGTGCATTGATTTCCATTACTCGTCATTTTTAATGACGCGTTTTGTTCGCTAGACACGCCGAGATGTCTCGTGTGAGAAATGATTTTTAAACTTTAGAAAACAGAAGAGAATAAACCAAAAGCATGTGAAGAAGATTACTCGAAGGATATCCACATGAGTATATATATAGAGAAGTTACTTAAATACACCCAGCCATAATAATGAAATGATAAAGCATATAAAAAGGTTTTGAAATAGTCTAGAATAAATTCGTAAGTTCATCTCTCAAATACGTAATCAGGGGATATATGTAGGGGATACATGCATCTAATCTGACATCGATAAGCATATACTTCATTGATAGAAAAGTGGCAGGCAATGTTATCCTAACTTGTATATTGAGAATTAGAGGAATATAAGTTATTTGTGAGTCATTGGTGAACGTTGAAAATCACCGAGGAATGTATGATTTCACATAATAGAATGAAGAAGAGGAGAATGGGTTCCAATTCTAAGGTTTAGATTTAAGGATAGTCAGTTTGAAGTGTAAGAGAACAGTATACAGAACAATGCAGTTTAAGCAGTAGAATGACAGGATAGTTTGTGCCATACGGCAGAAGAATTCGAAACACTCACAAATTAGAGATCAGAAAACGAAGTTAATATATTGACATAGATAGACAACTACAACCGTCATTTTTGGCCTGAAATTTCGAGATAGACAAGCATCAAAACACCTGACTTTCGGCTAAGAATAACAGATGGCAGTTTAGAGGAGAGGTCTGATGATTCAAGAAAGTGGAAATTAGTGTAAAGACCACGAAGGTATGCCAGAAATTTATAAAAATTTTATTGTGATGCACCAACCTCACTACGGAGGTCATAGAAATTCGCCCAAAGTTGTTGATGGTGGAGGGTGGAATGAGGGGCTAGTAACCGCTCTAGGCTTCTTTCGCACGGCTAGATCGTGCAGTTGCACTATTTCTACTTTTATAAATAAGATATGTTGTCTGTAATTGGTGTTTTACGGTTTGTGAATAAAGGAGAGCCTACTCCAGTTGTAAGAAGAATGGGGGAATATGAGAGCGCAATAGAGACGAAACTAATGCACTGAGTGCCTTGAATGTACACAAACAACGTACGCATATATGGCCCGGGGAAGAGCGTATTCTCCCCCCCCCCCCCAATATTGGGTAAATTAGCTAAAAATGAAATTTTTTACTGTCAAGATATTTACGAAAAACGATTTGATTTAGAAATTTACACATGTTATTGGGTAATAAGAATGATATTGAACCTGGTAAAAAATTGTTTTCCAAGATGAAAATTGATTTTCAGCTGATTCAAGATATTCGCACTAAAATAAAAAGAAAATCTCTTTGCATTACGAGTCAAAGTGGCAAAGAAATATATGATAAAACCCCAGCTAAACAAAGTTCAAACTTTGGGTTACTCCTGAATAAAACCAGTCAGATTTCTCAAGGTTTCGTATTTTCCTCACATTCAAAAAACTCGCTTTATACTATTGTCGATGCTGAATAACTTATTGCCTGTGTCTGTAACTTAGCGCTTGACTTCCTACTAAAACACGTTACTGTTTCTCCGTGTTGCTGTACTCGGATTCTTTCTAAACAAAAAGTACACCATCATCAGTGACGAGTTACAAATCATCGTAGGGTGTACTATTCGGAAAATAATGTTTGAGGACTGAGTTATGAACATTCAATTATCATACAATCTGCTAACAAAAGCAGAAATTCTCTGTTTCATTTCTTAAATCACAACCAATTCTGCTAAAGAAATGTTGAAAATGGCTTAATTTCAGATTTTCTGAAAAGGAAAAACAAATTTCCTGAAGATTAAAACTATATAATTTACATATTTTAACGTACAAAAATGAAAGAATTATTAATCGTATTGGTCAATCTCAGGTTTACGGGCTGATAAAGAATCATGAAAGAACTATCCTAAAAGGTCTTTTACTTTTTTGATAGTTATAATTATTATGCAATGACTACTCAACAACTATAAATATTTTAATGAATTTGCCTCATATACTATATAAGTGGCGTAGGCATAGTTATAAAATCTGACGGGCTTTATACATTCTCTTATATAAAGGTCTACTTCTCTCCTTCTTCCC
>JABUQX010131355.1:12500-21238 GCA_015478945.1 Trachelipus rathkii | reverse complement strand
TAGTCAATCATTCAATAGAAAATCAAATAAATATATATATATATATATATATATAATGATATATATATATATATTATAATATATATATAATAATAATATATATATATATAGTTATATATATATATATATATAATTAATTATCATTCTGTATTAATATTACTATATGTATATATATATATATAACTTTATATAATATATATTAATATATAATATATATATATATATATAATTATATATATTATATATATATATATATAATATTAAGATAATATATAATATATAATTATATATACTATATATATATATTACTATATATCATCATTATATATATATATATTATATATATATAATATATATATATATATACTTTACTATTAGAGAGGAAGCCCTTATGGTATATCTTTTAAAATTTCAAGTGTTCTGAGATGTCTTCAAAATTTTATATACTAAATGGGTACACAAAAAGGAAAGAGGTGAACTGGTGATGTCTTTTTTACTTTGCAATGTAAAATAAATTTTAAAAATATAAGGTAGATAGCTATATATATTATTATCAGTCTCACGACTAACGCTATATAGATATATATCGAAGATACTACTCTTCAGGCTTTAAGTAGTGAACTAGGATTATCTTTACTATATTGATCTATTCATCAGTTCTAATGACGTGTATATGTATCATAGTTTGTTGTTAGGAGTTCTGCTTATATTATTTCTTACATAGGTACTAGTATTATATATAGTTGTATTGTAATAAAATATTATTTTGAGGTTTCAAGTATATATTCTAATATTTGTACTATCAAAAATCTATTCATTATAACTTCTCACCATGGTATATATGATAGCTTATTAAATATGTAGGATTGTATACTATTATAAATGTGACTCAATATAGTTGTATAGGATCAATGAGATTTCCATAGATTTATTCTAAAATAACGCCTCTGTTGCTGATGAAGTATTTCTGGATCCTTTGTATACTATATTGTATACTATTGATATTTGAATTAGAGTGCCGTGTTACGCCTTATAATGACTTAGTATTATAAGCTAACTGAATTTATATGTACTTTGATCCTATGTGTACAGGTTATCATCTGGTATGTTGATTTATTTCATCTATCTTTGCATATCATATTGGTTTCACCTAATATATTAGTTTAATTATGCAAAGTAATTATATATAACAGGTATTATTATGGTATATAGTGAGAGTTTATATATTTTTCTTTTTTGTTTTTTCCGCGTTAGACAACGTATTGAGTAGGTCATTACTGAGTAATATGATTTTTTATTTTAAAGGTGATGTATTATTTATTAGATGGTGAAATTAGAGGGTTTATAATAAATTTATTTATATACTATAGTATAATAATTTGATATATATCATATTTATAAATCGAAAGTCATATGTTTCAATTGCGTAGGAAATGTGTATATATATAGATCCGTAAACAAAGGCA
The DNA here is from genome assembly GCA_015478945.1 of Trachelipus rathkii. Lineage (NCBI taxonomy): Eukaryota > Metazoa > Arthropoda > Malacostraca > Isopoda > Trachelipodidae > Trachelipus > Trachelipus rathkii. Next base: position 19,772 of record JABUQX010131355.1, on the reverse strand, counting down.
TAATAGTGTTGTCTATTATTGTATGTTCGGTTATATTAGGTGGAATAGTAAGTGCTTATATTACTTATAGTATACTTCTCTGTTTTTGTCTATTGTTTACAATTGGTATTTGTTGATTGTAAAATAATATGTTGTCTTGTAAGTAAAGTGATTTTAAAGTATTGTGGATGTATTTATAGGTTTCTTATTGCTGCCTAGTATTAAAGTATAGGGGGAGTATATAGAGTACAATACGTAAATAAAGGCACGTGACATGAATATAAATAGAGATTGAATACATGAAACATGCTATATTTTCGTGTTATTGTAATAGTATATAATAGTGAGTATATTAATGGGATAGGTAAAAAGCAAATATGACCAGAGCCGCGTACGCACAGCTAATGAAGAGATTCCTTCTAATATCAGGCCGAATTAAGTATCTGATTCTAGTCAAGTTACTCTCTCGCCGAATTAACAAATTCGAACAGTAAGTTTACTCTCATGTCATGGTGTAAGAAGAATACTATAAAGTAAATATATAAACATTAGCAAATTATCAGTGCATCGTATATTATTTATAATAAATAATCAAATCTTTAAAAATTACAAATTTGGATATATTTGAAAACAATAAATAAAATGAAACTCGTCCATTTGCAAATACTGGACTAAATTTAGAAATAAGACGTCGCCTCCCAAATCTCAAATGCGGCATCTAAAAAAAATTACGAGCAATAAATATAAAATTTAACTTAATTATTAGTATTAAGGGTAACTAAAAACAAATGACAGGACCCACAGATACATATGCAACACTTTACCTAGATGTAAAACTGGTTATTATCGTATATAACATTCTAGGATAAACTCAGACAACATATCACTTCATTAGAACGTGAAGTTAAAACAATTGCAGTTTAAAAGGACCAGAATCACTATTTAAAGGAGTGTTAAAGATGAATAATGTTTCCAAAATATGTAGGTTGGTGTGCGAATTTGTTTTGGGGTTCGTTTTGCTGAAGTTATTATTATTAAAGGTGTGTCATAATGTGGGGAATGATTCCCTGATGAAATGAATGGGGCTGGTGAAATTCAACCAAGGTGTTTGGTTACGTGTTGAGGACACCCTGTGTTCATCGATTTCCTCAAATAGAACTGGCCAGAGTGCTACCAATATAGGGACAGCGATCACAGCTGTCACAAGAAATGGATAAATTTATTGAGGTTAACGAAGAGACACAGAACAGGACACTGTAATGAGTGAGATTGGCCATTTTTTTACCCTTACATGCCCTTCCGTTTCAATATAATTTAAATTAATGCAGGGTACGGTCTTTATGGTTGCAAAATGAGGACATTTTACGCAGATAGGAGAAAACCAATTTCATTAATATAGTAAAATGTTTTCTGGGGAAAAAGTCTCGCAGAAGGAAAGTTAGCCCTTTTCGTTGTTGTGTGAAAATATGTGAATCAATTTATGTTTCATAAAATAGGTTAGTTTTTAATATATACTGCACCATCTAGGTACTGTGAATATGTGCACGGCTAGATAAATATTTTAACCAACAACTCTCGCGCGCGAACAACAATGCAATCTTTATATTTTCTCTCAGAGTACAAACTTAATTTAATTGGAAAAATAATACTTTTAAAGAAAACTCCACCAGAAAATCAAATTCTTATGATAAGTTTGGAGACGTGGACATACTAAGAATGAGATGTAGCATCGCCTGTGTTCATAAATAAAATTTGATTAATGGGCTATTTGCATTTTATACCTTTAGAGGTATGTGGCTAGGAAAAAAATTTAATCCTAGACCCCTGAAAAAGTACCTGTGTGTCCTTTCGGTATATACTCACCGCGTACAAGATAGGCTATTTGATTTCTCTATGATTATAAGGTCAAAAATGGGAAAGTTACCATCGACCTCCTCTTCTTTTTCTGTAAAGTTAATATTATTTAATTGGGAATTTAGATAATCAAAAAAAAGTAAAACTTATATCTTTGTTTGAAAAAAGGTATCATCCATAAACTTCTGTAGTGCACTGGTTTGAAAAAGGGGGGACAATTTTGTAACCAGACTTTTAGATTTTCAAAATGATTTAAGTATGAATTAGCTAGGGTTCGCGCTAAGGGGGGATCCTACATGGCCTAGGAGTGAATCGGCGATTGTTGATATAAGGTATATAAGAAAGAATAGTTTAATCTTTGTATTAAAAATGAACACAAGAAATTTATTTTCTACTCGAAGTTAAAATGCCATTAAATTGTAACTTCTATAAAATATATGTGAAACTAGAAACTCTATTGCATCTTTTACAGGGATATTTGTATATAAAGATTCAACATCAAACTTGACATAAAAAAGCTATTCACATCAATATTTAGTACCAAGGTGTTCTTTTATAAACACAATATATGAATTTGTTACTATAATAATTGACATTATTATTAAGAAAAAAAAAAGGAGTCAAAAAAAGGAACATCAAATTTTGATTAATGATTTTATAAGTGTTAATGGTATAAACAGCTGCGTGAATGTTGTCTTAAATGTGTATCAATTCCGTTATTGTATTTTTAGGTGAGACCGTCTATAATATTCCAGGGTTGAGGACACCATGTGGCGTATATATCATTAAACACTTTTTGTCTAACATTTTACTCGTGCCTCATCGAATTTCAGTAACACTCAGCAAAAAAACGACTAACTCTTTCGGTTACTAGGTGAATAAACATAAAGATTCATGTGAGCGGGTCACTTATTTAATAAAAGGACGTGAACTTTAGTGGTGTCTGATAATGACATAATGCATTCCCATTATACTCTCGGATTCTATATCATATTGAGCACACTCTACATCCTCTAAAACTTTGTCAGGTTTACAAATAATTATAGGACGGATCATTCTTACAGGGATTTGAGTACATACAGCTTTATATGATAAAGGCAGTTAGGTAAGAAAATTTTTATTGGTAAATTAAAAAATTATAGTTAAAAATTTGTGGGGCGAGATAGCTTCGAATTTAAGCGCTTAGGTAAACTGTATCAAAATCTGATGAAATCGTAATATAGCAGCCTAAGAGAGACAACTAACTTTCGCAACTCTCACATTTAACTACTAATAACCAAAAATGCCATACAGTATACGCCGGTAAAACAAAATGTTAACTAGATATTCTAAAAAAGTCGCCATTCTCCTGGAAATTGACTAATCTTAGATGGGAGTAATTAAAATATTATATTTATGAGAGAGTAATTGCGTGAGATCAAATATCCTAAGAGCTAAAATAACTCAGTGCTTTCAACTTAGTCGACTGGGCCACACATTCTTCATGTCGCCATCACAACTTTATTGATTATTTTACCTAGATAACAATACTTATGAAATCAACCGCAAGGTACAAATTAGCTTTTTAAAACATTTACTGCGACTCCGAACTAAAGTCCTTTAAGTACTCTGTATCTCTTATTCATAAAAGATAATAAAATGTAATATATCTGTTGTAACTAGAAATACAATATTACTTTTAAATCTATATTTATATAGGGCGTCTCAGAAACAGCTAACCATAAATGAACCGGGAAAACAGCCCAATGCTATTATCATAGCCTCAACAAAGGTCGACGCTTAGTTCTTCCTCTCCCATATTCTCACATCGCAAACGGCTTCGTACATCAGTGTCTACTATTCGCTTAAGGTATTGCTTGGCCATTATTTTGTGCGAATAGTGTTGATGTCCATGCTTCATGATGCCCTCAGTGCGGACATTACACTTAATTCACGGATAAAGCAACTCATCCAGAGCCTCTCCAATGAATATCTTTAAATCTCAAAATGAACACAATGCTTCAGAAACAGTGCTAACACCATCATTCTCAGCGTGAAAGAACATAAATATGAAAGTACTATAAACTTTAGCAAATGATCAAGAATCTCAAACAACAGTCTTTTAAAGCATAGCCTATAAATTAATGAGAAATCCCACCTTAAATATTTATCAAAACTTGGATATAGTATCCTTGAACAATTCCATAATTAATGCCATGACACGTGACCATTGAAAAATTTGGACTATTTTCTAGTAATTCTAAGACGTACGGCCTACAAATAATCAAACAATGCGGTCATCTAAAAAAATTAGTAACACATAACGTATACAAATATATAACTTGAAATTATTGAGGACTATTAATCCCGAGTAACCTTTAAATAGCCACAACTCGACTCATGGGTCGGCACCCAACAGATAGATAGGCAACCAAGATGCTTACTCAGATGAAATCTGATATTATCCTCGTATACAACCAACATACCCTCATTTCAGTGATTGTGTGACCGTATAGTATTCCCAATCTCCTATAGCAACAACATTATCACCTATCTATAGAATACTGTACGAGTTGTAAATCAGCGGGATGGACAAATAGTTTATAGTGTCCGAAACCGTTGTGTATTTTGATATTTAAAGGGGATTAAATAACATCGAATATTACAAAAATAATATGTGAACCCTCATGGAGGGCTTCGGTACTTGCTTTTCCTGACTTTAAGTTAAAATTCCCATGCATCCAACCTTAGTCAGACATGGAATAAACAACACTTATTAACGACAACCTAAAATAAAAATGAGACATCTACAAAGCAACATACCAAGAGATATTCTAGACCAGTCATGCAAGAGACTTACAATATAGAGGATTGGAAAGGAATCTACAAGCGAAGACCTGGACCCACGTCGCTATTTTTGAAACACTATGTGCAAGTCGGTTATTGGAGTTATTCCCTAGGTTTCTAATATATAATCATTTTAACATTTTCTTTCAGACGCCTATATAATTCTAATACCCTTTTTGATCAAGAATATTGACCATTAACAAGCCCTTTATAAATACATATGAAAAGCTTTTAAGAATAAAGAGATAAAAAGACTCTAATCCAGATTAATGTTATCGAATGCCGTAAGGTGTTGTGAGAAAACACCTGAATGGTTATATCTTTTCATTTATTTGCCCGAGATTTTCATAGTTGTAACTGGTAAAATTACAAAAGTGAAAGTAACTGAAATCATACCTAGAGTCGACTGAAAATAACAATGTCGGGACCCGTCAAACAATAAGTTAAAGCTACGGGAATTGAGCGCTTCGTGCAGGACAATGACCACGCGTTACTTTTCTTGATAAAAGGATATCTAAGTTAATTACTTCTCATAAAGTTTAAATATATGTCAATTCCGGACAACTCGCAAGCGACTTGTGTAAGTTTTCGTAGGTTTAAACTTTTGTTTTACCGACTAACCTATATTATGGATTTTTGTAAGTGATCTCATAGTGCCTTATAGGTTCGAAAAGATTAATTTACTCAGTCTGAAAAAATTACGAGAGCCTTTTCAATTCAGATTTTTACTACGCAGTGTACCCTTAGAATTGTTAAGCTGTTCCCGCCCACAAATTTTTACCTCATACACAGTGTATCCTCTCCAAAAAAATTTCATATATTCTGATCTCAAAAGTGATTTTAGTGACTTTCTTAACATCCTAAGATAGATACTACCGAACGTCTATAATTATTTAGTAAATTCCTCAGAGACAAAGGCTAAAATTAATCCGTATGAATCTACGCTTGGCTCATGGATAGAAACCGATATAATGGTAAAATGCTTAATGTCATTTCAGACTTTTGTTCGAAGATCTCAACCTATTTTAAATTACAGGACCTTGATCTCTCATGCTCTCATCAATCCATAAGTAGTGAAAAGACATATTCGTTTTTTGTGCGGTAAGGTTACCTAAAAAGCCCGATTAAAATTAACAAAAAACTCGCCTATGTGTTATTGATATATTACTCCAGGTTCCTCCCCATGGTTTAAATTTATACGGTCTTTTATCCTAAAAGGTACATAAAAGGAAAATGTATACACATATAAGTGGACACTCTCGCGCTTTTAAGATAACCCATAATTATAACATACCCTCTCGCATGAAGTGTTGGGAAGGTTCCATTTTTGCTCCTGTTGGCAACGATATGAAGTTTATTAGAGCTGAATAATATTTCATAATACTAAGTTTTACAGAATTGGTTACTTAAAATTGATCTGAGTAGAAGTATAGGCGTGTTTTTTGTCAAGCTCGTAATGTTGAATTCTTTATATAAAGCCTATCCCTTGATAAAGAATGCAATATTAGGTTTCTCCTGCATAGATACAACTATCTCAACCTGAACTGAATTCCTTATTATTACTTATAACCTGAGGACTTTAAATAGATCAGGGAATTTAAGACTTCTACTTACTATTGCGAGCTAACCGCAAAAGAACCTATTATTTTCTGTTTATAATACCTATATACAAATCCAACAAACCGATTCCTTGCACTGAGTCTGATCTGGGATCCATATAGTGCCTAAGTTTAGCGCGACCACTTACGCATAGATTCAGAAGTACTTAAATCATTTTGAAATAAAGGAATAATCTGTGTTAAAGTGTGTTCCCCCGCTCTTTCAAACCATATGCACTACAGACAGCATCTTTTAGCCTGGATGGATGTACACTTTATTAACTTTTTTTCAAACAATAGATAAAGTTTTACCCTTTTTTGATTATCTAAATTCCCTTAATTAAAGTTAATTATTTATACTTGTGTACAAATCTCTTCGCGAGCAAGGAGGAGTGTCGATGGTACTTTCCTTTTTTGGTCCCTGGTGTTATTAATTAAAAAATCCAATCTGATAAAGTTACAAGTGGGTGTTTACCGAAAGAAGACTTTTTCAGGTTCTAGGCTTTACTAATTTTTTTTCAGCTCACACTTAACAGCTTTAAGGTATAATAATGTCAATAGGCATTTTAATTATAATATAACTAGTATTATTCCTTACTTAAATTTAAAGAAAGCTTATTAGCATATATTAAGAAGTGTGGTATTTTTGCCTGGCTTCTTTAAACGCTCAAATTTAGTTTCCTAAAATTTTAAATTAGTTTTGATAGAATATTAAATTTGATTTTCTCTCAATTCATTGTGTGTTACACATCGGTTAAGTCCCGTGACTTAAAGCTGAGTATAACACTAGATGTATGTGGTTATTATTAAACTACCTTATGTTAGGACTATTTTCACCAAAACACGAAAAGAGATGTCCTCAACTTCCCTTTATAAAAATGGCAAAGCTCTAATACCCTCACTCTAATTAATGGACTATCTAAGATTTATGATTTTTCTCTCTTTTGCTTCGCGTACATTTTCCTCCATTCCTCTCTACGACAAGAGTAGTTTTGTACACAATAAAGACCGGCTA